>OV121125.1:10372408-10582408 GCA_921293315.2 Nemurella pictetii
GCCAGCGTGCTACGCGCTTCAACGTCCCACCGAACGCGTCGCACGTTCCCAGCCGTCCGCCTCGCAGCCAGCGTGCTACGCGCTTCAACGTCCCACCGAACGCGTCGCACGTTCCCAGCCGTCCGCCTCGCAGCCAGCGTGCTACGCGCTTCAACGTCTCACCGAACGCGTCGCACTTTCCCAGCCGTCCGTCTCGCAGCCAGCGTGTTACGCGCTTCAACGTCGCACCGAACGCGTCGCACGTTCCCAGCCGTCCGCCTCGCACCCAGCGTGCTACGCGCTTCAACGTCCCACCGAACGCGTCGCACGTTCCCAGCCGTCCGCCTCGCACCCAGCGTGCTACGCGCTTCAACGTCCCACCGAACGTGCCAACTTACACCTAGAATGTGCTTTACGAAAACGGAATTTAGAGAAGCCCGTCCGGGGCGCATGCTGTCGAACATCCATTAAGCGAAGTTTTTTTTTTCCGCGACGACGTGCGATTGAAGTGCGACCGGATATCGAGAAGTGAAAAAGAATCTGTTGGTGTCAGTGGTGGAATGCTGGAGTAACTTGACAAAACACCTTTAAAGCGAGTTTCAGTCGCTGTTGCTACGCGATATATGTAATGTACATATTGTCACATGTGATCAATAAATCGAGCTTTTCCTAGTTTATATCATTTCGGATATTACGATAGTGTTTTCTTCTCTGCTTATTCTTGAAAACTATTTGGCTTTTATGTCTCGAGTGCATACCACCACTGACTACTTTTATGAATGAAGCAAAAACGTTTTCAATCAATGGCGGGACTCGAGCTGCGAGGCATGCCATTGGGAAACCATTGATGTGTTAAGTCAGCTTCAACCTCCTCGAGTAGATTCAGGTGAAGCGTGACAGCATCATGGATAGGTATACTTATTGTGGTCAGGCTAAGACAAACAAAGCTTCTTGCTGGACGTGACGCGAAAAAAGGTCAGAAATTGGCCACTTTTATAGAGATCGACGTTATAATTGGTTATAAATACATACATACATACTACATAATATAAAACATACTTTACCAAATTACTTCCGAGATACGAAATGTCTGGTCTTGTATTAAATTGGTCTCTAAGCACAATTGAGGATCTCTTTGGACAGAACATACCCAAAATTCAAAAAAATCCTTAATTTCCTCGTATTACAATAGTCATTATGAAATGCAATCGTTTTTTAGCGCAGCATCATCAGCGTAAAGTATCTTTACAGCAGTGATTGCGAAGGTAAAGCGATGATCCAAGCTCCGTATCGTAGCAACATGCCGTGTCAAAACTTGAGGCTATAGAAATTTACACTCATCATTGTTTCTGACATTCAAATGAAGGATTTTGAATAATTAATTATTTGCTATTGCGCTGCGATAGTTTAATAACCAGTAAATAAGTAATTAATTAATGGTAAAATGAGCAGGCAATTATGTTGTTTACTTTTCCTCTGCCACCTTGAACCAATGAATTTGAAATACTTAGAAATAATGTCTAGAACAGAACCTGTCAAATTATACATTAGGTCTTCCTATACAATAGAATTTTGACTGAAATCGGTTGGAAATGGTATCTCTACTACCGCATTTATAATTAAACAGCTGCGCCAGCTGCGCTAAGTAGTAGTAGTAGTAGTAGTAGTAGTAGCCTCTATGAGATGCTTGGCTATTATTACTAATATTTTTATTAGTATTGTTGACTGAGATATTTTAATATGAGGTACACATTCTAATTTATTTTAGGTCTCATTAGAATACCATGAAAAACGTCTACAAGAATTTTTTTAAATATAATTTTATTCACAAATTCGTTGATCACAGCGGCTCCATCCACATTGCAACTGCTATAAATAAAGGCTTATAAATATATTTTTTGTACTTTGATGAAGCCATCATAACGGCCACAGGGCGTCACCAGCGTAGTTCGTTATGCCGCGGTTCTCTCCCGAAGAAAAGAGGAATCCTCAACGGCCGATTTCGACATGCACATCTCCACGAACAGGTTACAACAATTCACCGTCTCGAGAATCGAGGGCATCGGGCAAACGATAGACCTGCTCAAGTGAAATTCAAGAGAGATCCCAATCCCATTGACCGTCTTGAGAGTGACGCCCCCTGCGAGTTCATTCAGTGCTCCGGGTCTCTGAAGGTTTGGCGCGTACAAAGCGAAGAAGAATGCACCAGGCATGCAGTTCGTTACAAACTATGAGCCTAGAACTAGGTGTCGGATTTCAGCGATTGTGCTTTTTGGGGATGCTCGGTGTTTTGAAAGTCCATGCAGACAGGATGTCGCCGTTTAAAGCAAAAGCGGTTGAATATTCTCTCTGATTTTTGCCGATTCTGTGTTTGTTTCCTCAGAGCAGACAGAAATGTCTTTAATATAGCTACTTATTTCTTGTTTTATTCGTGAAAGTGAAGCGAAATATATTCATCCTTAGAAACAGTGACAACTCATGCTAAGATAAGAAGCCTTGATTGTCGGTAGTGTAGTTATTTTGCTCCTCGCCAGACACCGATTCCATTCAATCAAAATTCTATCAAAATGACGTCATGATACCCACTCGTTAAAGCCACTCGTTAGCCACTCGTTAAAGCCAGGTAGAGCAATTTGAGTTGTGATTTCCCTATCTTTCTTTGATATTTAGCAGAGCTAGTTAATATATTTTTACAAACTGGTAGTACGTCCAGTGGGTATATCTTACGCAATTTTTCTCTTGAATGGAATAGGTATATTTGCAGTTAAATTTTGACGATTATCAAAAACTGTCACGCTGTTATTTAAATTTTCATCAATATTAACCAAGTAAATAGCAAATTGATAGATCTTAATCTATCTTAATATAATATCACATTACCTATACAAATTAAAATTTCAGCTTATGATTATAAAATAGCAGACACAGACCAGCTTTTCTGATAAGAGAAAAAAAATCGTCATTCGATGCGGAATTTTTGGAAATTTTCAAATTGAAAGTTCGAGCAGCGCGCTTACAGAGCATCGTTTAAAACCAGAGTATATCCCACTGAAGGTAATACCACATGAACACCTGCAAACTCTAAAAACAGCATTGAATACACCAGCACCTTCTCAACCTCGGCAACAAAACACGATTATAGATACAATTTTATTGTACAACATATAAAAATAACGCGTCAGAAATCAAATTTGTATCTAAACCCGCATCACGGAAAGCCGCCGTCGATACCTCTGTCTCCAAACACGTAGGACGCCGACTCCTGCACGAAACTCTGGTCGCCGATTACGTCCTCATCACCCAGTTCCGGGTCCAGACTCAGACATCCGGTCATTTCCGGCGCGTTGGCCTTCTTCTCGTTGGCGCTCGTGTAGCATGACACCATCCTCTTGCCTGGCTTCTTGAACAGCGTCGGATGGCTGGCGGAGGCGCCCAGCTGCTTCGTCCTGTCTCTCCCTGGCGAAGTCGGCGTCTCGACAGGCTTCTTGTTCGACGTCTGCTTCCTTGGCGACGTCTTGTGCACCGGCACTTCGTACGTGCCCGTCGACGCTAGCGATTCCTCGGAGGTGGTGAAGTCTTTTAGGATGTTCGTCAGGCTGCCTTTGGGTGCCGAGCTTAATGGACGGTGTCTCGGTGTGCCTACAGGAAGGAAAGGTTTTGTTGACATGCTGTTGTTATTGAACAAATGACATAGGTTTTAATTTGTATATAATCTTATTTTCTTCATCTTCAATAGACAAAGAAAAATCAATCAATCAATCAATTACTGTATAAGCGCGATTACAGCCTGGCATTTGGAGGACCAAATTTTAAACTTGAACGAGTGTAATAGCAAAGACTCAACGCTAATTTTTGACCGAAAATCTCAACAGCCAAAGCTTATTTAAAATGCAAATTTCAGGAGACCAAATATATGTTAAATTATTGTTGCATTGATGACTTGAATAATGGAACGGAGCTATTTGGGTATTTGTTTAAAATCGATTTAAATTTTAAATGATTTAAATTTTAAATGATTTAAATTTTAAGTGATTTAAATGCAAAAAGTAACAAACTTAGCTCTTAGCACACTGGGTGTGTAACTGACAGCTCAAACATATAACAACAAAGCTTGCTACGCGTTTGAAACACAGCGTGCTACCCGTAGCACGCTGAAACACAGCGTGCTACGGGCTTGAAACACAGCGTGCTACGGGCTTGAAACACAGCGTGCTACGAGCTTGAAACACATCGTGCTACGGGCTTGAAACACAGCGTGATACGGGCTTGAAACACAGCATGCTACTGGCTTGAAACAGCGCTACGGGCATGAAACACAGCGTGCTACGGGCTTGAAACACATCGTGCTACGGGCTTGAAACACAGCATGCTACAGGCATGAAACACAGCGTGCTACGGGCTTGAAACACAGCGTGCTACGGGCTTGTAACACAGCGTGCTACAGGCTTGAAACACAGCGTGCTACGGGCTTGAAACACAGCGTGCTACAGGCTTGAAACACAGCGTGCTACGGGCTTGAAACACAGCGTGCTACAGGCTTGAAACACAGCGTGCTACTGGCTTGAAACATAACGTGCTACGGGCTTGAAACACAGCATGCTACGGGCTTGAAACACAGCGTGCTACGGGCTTGAAACACAGCGTGCTACGGGCTTGAAACACAGCGTGCTACGGGCTTGAAACACAGCGTGCTACGGGCTTGTAACACAGCGTGCTACGAGCTTGAAACACAGCGTGCTCCGTCTCAAAACACAAGCGGCCATACAAACTGACCAGCACTCCGCGTGAACACACCGTCCGCCATCCGCGCGCGATTCAGCACGGACGTGACCCCGCCGAACGCGTCGTCGTTGCCGAAGATATCCGCCAGCTTCTCGATGACCGGCGGCCTCTTGGCCGACGTCGCCCTCGCCGGCGGTGACGTCGGCCTGCCGTCCTGCACGCAGACCCGCGAGTAGGGCGTCACGCAGCGTATGTCGCTGCACGAGCGGTGCAGCAGCGTGCAGCCCTCCTTGCTGCACACGCTGCATCGCGAGTCAAGGCAGCATACGGACACGTCGTTACGATGCCTGTGCGACACCGTGCGGTCGGCCAGCTCCTCGGCGCTGGTGGCGACCGACGTGCCCGAGTTGCGGCTGTAGTCCATCTCGTGCGCCGTCTCGCCTGACGTCGCCGCTGCCGCCGCGTCCCCGCTGTACAGCTCCTCCATGCGCGCCAGGTCGCGTCGGATCGTGTCGATTTTCTCGTCGCCGGCGCCGTACGCGAACGACTCGACCGAGTAGAGCGATTCGACAGACTTGCGCAGCCGCAGGTTCTCCTCGACCGAACGCTCGAGGTTCATCAGACTGCGCTCGAACGACTTGATGTCGACCGTGCTCGTCGACGTGCCCACCTCGTTGCGCTCGGCGTTCCTCGCCTCTGCCTGCTTCGCCGCCTTCCGCTCGAGATCCTCGATGCGCACCACCAGCCGCTCCTTCTCCTGGTGGATGCTGTCCAGCTTGTCGCGCACCATCAGCAGCTCGTCGTTGCACTCGTCGAACTGCCGCTTGGCCATCTTCTTGTCGCGCAGCGCGTTCTTGAGGTTGGCCGCCAGCTGGTCGTTGTGCTTCGCGAGCAGCGCGCTCCGTTCGCCGCTCGTGTCCAGCTGCTTGCGCATCGTGCGCGTCTCCAGCTGCAGCGCGGTGATCTTGCGTCGCGCCTCGCCCTTCTCCTTCGCCAGCGACACGATCTGGCGCCCCATGTCGCCGCGCTGCTCGACCAGCTCGTCGAACTCGGCCTTGATGTCGTTCGCCATCGCGATCTGCGTGCGCAGCAGCTTGACGTTGATGTCCGCTTCCTTCAGCTTCTTCGCCATGTACTTGCACTTGCGCAGGTAGTCGGCGTTGGTCAGGTCCGCCCTGTGCCAGTCTCTCGAGCTGCGCTGCGACTGGCCAGAGCACACGCTCTTGGAGCCCTTGCTCTTGACGCTGAGCGGCTGCTCCTCGCAGCTCCAGGCGGGTACGAGGGCGAGCATGTCGCCTGCGACCGTGCTGCGGCTCTTGAGCTCGGCCAACTCGGTCTCGGTGGCGGCCAGGCGGTGGCGCAGGCATTGGATCACGTCGTACGGGTCGAGCGCGGGCTCCGAGTTGATGTCGAGCGTCGCGCCGACGTGCGTCGGCGTCTTGAACGGCGTCGGGCGTCGCGACGCGAAGAACGCGGCGACGCCGACGAGCGCGACGAGGGCGGCGGTGAGGAGCGGTATGGATGTCAGCTGGTAGCTGCCGTCGTCGTCGGGGAGGGTGGGGTGGCTGGGGGTCTTTAGGTTGGCGCTGTATTTTGCTGGAAGATACCGGATGAGTCTTAGTCTAGCTGCACTTACCTTTCACCAAGGTTTGAAGTTGAGGGTAGAACATAACATGCAACTGTGGACTGTGCTTGATGGTTAAAATACTGCTCTTTCAGTAAGAATGCTCGGCCGAGTGCTTTTATCTCGTTAGTACGTTTTTGAAACATTTGATTTCTTGGTTCTTAACTGGCAAAAGTGAGTTTGTTTCCTCAAAATGACACATCACCAGACCATGCTCGAGCTTCAGCATAAACTTCACTTTCTTACAGTGTGTGGTAGCAACATACCATGTTGAATAATACTTAATGAGTAAACTGACAATCGCACTGCAATATGTACTACGCTTGTACCATGTTGCACTAAATAAAACCCGATTCACAATTGGCCATAAGGATTAAGGATTTGTGAGTAGTGATCAAGGATTAAGGTTTAACAGCACGCTGCAATTCACAACTGATTATTTAGTCCTTGCTACTAATTTCAAAAACAGCAATGGCGACTGAAGTTGCTGTCAAATTGCTGTCATGTGTCAGTCAGCTGTGTCAAAATTATTGGCAGAGTTGAATCAAGTTTTGTTTCTTTGACTTCTGCTTCAGATTGGATAGAAATAAGTGGTTATAAGATATAGTGATTACAAATGAAAATATTTCATTTCTTAATTCTTGCGACTAATCAATAAGACCGTTCTAAGTCCTAATTACTGGTTGTGAACGCAAACAAGTCAAACATTTTTGTTAAGCCTTATGACTGATGACTAATGACCAACCCTTATCATCAATTGTGAATCGGACTTAACCTGCTATAAAAGGTATTATGTTTGTTCGAATCTTTGATCGAAATGTAATCGTGAGTTCAAGTTTCCGATGAATGTCGACAACAAAGATCGTTTCTGCGACTAGGCGAGTACTTACAATCTCTCTCGTTGCGCGCTTTCCCGAAGAAATTCATGGCCGACACACCGTCAAAACGCCCATAAAAATGCACCATCAAAAGGCAGACGCAACCGGCGCCGAGAGCAAATCGAATCATTTTACCCATTTGCGGAGTTCTGCGGTGATTCTTGGGACAGTGCCATAGGCTTTACACACTAACATCTAGCTAATAAAACAGACGTGTTGAAAAGGGCTTTTTCATGCCCGAAACTTTTGTAAATGAAGCTATGGGAATAATTTTGGTAGCAGATAATTGTTTCCGTCCGTACGAATTGTTTTCTGGGGCACAGCTTGTTTGAATTGTTAGCATCATGGCCGATTGCAGAACCGATGTACCAACGCCGAGTGATTTTCAATCCCTCTGATGTTTGGGCTTAGCAATCCACAGCTTTTCAACATAAGATCTTCTTGTTCAAATAACAGCGACGGTCCCACTTTTGCCAAATTTTCAACTTGAATAACTTCTAGTTATTGTGAGCCTCTGCTTTAAGAACCACGACACCAGTGATCGCGGGTGTGAAAAACACGTTTTATTTACACCCTGACCGTCCGCTTGTTTTTGTACGAAAGTTCGCTCGAACGCGCCTGATGATTGAAAGTATCATGTCTCTCTTCGCTAGTGTGAAAAGACAAGGATTAGAGGGACGGGGATTATCGCGGACAATGATTTCACCATCTTATGGCTTCGTCCTTACGCATCAATGACGTGAAGCGTTCAGGATTTCTTACAAATCCGCTGTAATCCTTTAGTTTACTTTCTGAGATGGTCAGAAAAATGCTGTTGACCGATTCGAGCAAGATTCAGTGTGCCTGGGCACCATGTTTCTAAAAGTGCAGGGTTTTTGAGGATTCTATGGAGAATCTTTTAGTGAGAACTTTGTAAACCATATTGGTAGGACAATGATAGGTTACGCCAAAATAATGTGTCATGGGAGGTCCTATTTCATCCCAGAGTCTCTGTACCAAGCCCATAACAACAATGATACATGGAATTTGCGTTTGATCTTTGGCGCTTCAATAAAATAGGGGTTCATTTTTACCATATGTATTGGAAACAAAGCTTTTAAATACAGCTCTAATAAATTTTTTATTGCTCAAGCTTAAGTAAAAATTAAAATATGTTGGTCCATATCCATATCTAGGTCCTTTTCAAGATCAAAAACAAGATACATCAGAGCAGACATAGTGAAGCCATTACATCCATCTTGCATGAGGTCTGATAACCTCCGTTTATAATCAATATGTTTTTCCTCATTTTCGGAAATCTTTGAAAAAGTAGAAAAGGTATTTATGCAGTTAATATCACAAAACATTTTTAAAGTCACAGACAGCTTCATACTTTCATAGAACATATTTTTATTCGTTCTGTCTTCCGTAATTGAACGCTTCCATGAACATTGCGTCTCGCAACCGTCTCTCGTAGCTGGTCACAATCGACATGTAGTACGAGTAGGTCATTTTCAGCACCTGCAGGAAAGAAGCCAGCCGCCGTTTATTTCACATCATAACGGTATCGGTTTTGGGTTGTGTACATTTCATAGTTCACAGAACCCAAAGATATTTTTATAAAGTCGTCGAATAAAATGAACAAACAACAGAACAAGGTATCACAAAAATTTATATGCTTGGAGTTCGGCATCTAGTGTAAAATTTGACTGGAGAAACAGTAATCTTTCAAAAAAAGTTAATTTGCAATGAACATATTTGAGCAATGAGCTAAAAAATGCGTCGTAGATCTATAAATTTAGAGATTTCAAAATGTTCCAAGAAATTTTCATGAGCATCGATTCAAACGTTTGGCATGTTTACAGCGCTAACAAAAATATGAACAAACAAAAATACAAACAAACAAAAATACAAACAAACAAAAATATTTTGAGGCTTTTTGCAGCTGTGACTCAAAATGATCCCAGACCCTTATCCCAATCTGTACCCCATGTTTGTCGCGAGCGAGTTATGCTACAAGTTACAAGCTATATTTTTTTTTGTGTTGAATTATATTGCCCAGTTCAGATAAGAATGTGGTAGGGTTAAAGAGAGTTTGCCGTATTTGCCGTATGCGAGGCAAACGATTTTTCCCTCGCGTGAACCATTCAGAAACCTTGCCGTACCGGCAATGTCTAAAGGAGGCGCCGGCACAGTTGCCGTTTGACGTTTATTTGACGTTTACTTGACGTTTATTTGACGTTTACTTGATGTTTACTTGACGTTTACTTGATGTTTACTTGACGTTTACTTGACATTTACTTGACGTTTACTAGACGTTTACTTGACGTTTACTTGACATTTACTTGACGTTTACTAGACGTTTACTTGACGTTTACTTGACGTTTACTTGACGTTTACTTGACGTTTACTTGACATTTACTTGACGTTTACTTGACGTTTACTTGACATTTACTTGACATTTACTTGACGTTTACTCGACGTTTACCGTCGAACTCTGAACGACAGGAGACATGTTTGGATTGCCGAAACAGAAAACCCGCTTTGTCTTGACATAAAGAAGCGATTCGCTGCGGTAGTATGACCGGAGACCTTTTCCATTCAGGGGAACTGACGTCATACATCCGCTAAGAAAAGCCAATTGCAATAAGATTTCCCTCTCTTCCTTGGTTAAACTGCAGAGCCAATAATATTATTTGTGGACCTTTCCAACCAAAGAAGATATGGAAATCAAAATACAAGTAGCTTTCTTTAGTGGGTATTAGTTTTTTTTTTCTTTGAATACACAAATTCTATTCAATCAAAATCCTATCAAAATGACGTCATGATACCCACTCGCTAAAGCCAGGCAGAGCAATTCGGGTTGTGATTTCCCTGTCTTCCTTTGTTATTTAGCAGAGCTAATTAATATTCTTTTCCAAACTGGTAGTACGTCTAGTGGGTATCTGACGTCATTTTTCTTTGAATTTACAAACGAACAAAGCTGTGACGTCATACCTGAAAGAATTTCTCCATGTTCAACGGGATGAATCCAGCGACTCTGATGACCAGAGGCTGGTTGCTACGCGACATGATGATGCGCATGGACCGCTTGAAGCTCTCCGAGGCGTCCTGCCAGTCGCAGCCGAACACGGCGTCGCGGACGAGGAAACTCTGCAAGGTCACGGCGGCCAGGTTAAGCAACACCGCGCCCGACACGCAGGCGGATGGGTGACCAAAAACCCCAAATACATTTTCGTTTTGATGACCGAATTTGGCGGAAAGGAAACCGAGTTGGAAGATGGTGGCTTCGGTGAATTTGTGGACGGGTTGGAGCGCGTGTGCGGTGGTGGTGGAAATGAGAGAAGAAGACGATGAGGTGAGAATATGACGAAGAAGAAGACGAAAAGGAAATAAGCGAAATGATTGGTGCCTAATAATATTCATTCTAATCCACTTGTTGGAACGAATAAAATTTTTATTAAATTTTCGTCAAAATTGCTCTAGGACTCCTGTGGAACCTTGTAGAAATACGATGCGCTATCCATGTTATAGAGATCAGTGGGCTCAATACGATGCGCTATCCATGTTATAGAGATCAGTGGGCTCAATACGATGCGCTATCCATGTTATAGAGATCAGTGGGCTCAATACGATGCGCTATCCATGTTATAGAGATCAGTAGGCTCAATACGATGCGCTATCCATGTTATAGAGATCAATGGGCTCAATACGATGCGCTATCCATGTTATAGAGATCAGTGGGCTCAATACGATGCGCTATCCATGTTATAGAGATCAGTGGGCTCAATACGATGCGCTATCCATGTTATAGAGATCAGTGTCCTCGGCTCAATACGATGCGCTATCCATGTTATAGAGATAAATGGCCTTGGCTCAATACGATGCGCTATCCATGTTATAGAGATCAGTGGGCTCAATACGATGCGCTATCCATGTTATAGAGATCAGTGGGCTCAATACGATGCGCTATCCATGTTATAGAGATCAGTGGGCTCAATACGATGCGCTATCCATGTTATAGAGATCAGTGGGCTCAATACGATGCGCTATCCATGTTATAGAGATCAGTGGGCTCAATACGATGCGCTATCCATGTTATAGAGATCAGTGGGCTCAATACGATGCGCTATCCATGTTATAGAGATCAGTGGGCTCAATACGATGCGCTATCCATGTTATAGAGATCAGTGGGCTCAATACGATGCGCTATCCATGTTATAGAGATCAGTGGGCTCAATACGATGCGCTATCCATGTTATAGAGATCAGTGGGCTCAATACGATGCGCTATCCATGTTATAGAGATCAGTGGGCTCAATACGATGCGCTATCCATGTTATAGAGATCAGTGGGCTCAATACGATGCGCTATCCATGTTATAGAGATCAGTGGGCTCAATACGATGCGCTATCCATGTTATAGAGATCAGTGGGCTCAATACGATGCGCTATCCATTTTATAGAGATCAGTGGGCTCAATACGATGCGCTATCCATGTTATAGAGATCAGTGGGCTCAACACGATGCGCTATCCATGTTATAGAGATCAGTGGGCTCAATACGATGCGCTATCCATGTTATAGAGATCAGTGGGCTCAATACAATGCGCTATCCATGTTATAGAGATCAGTGGGCTCAATACGATGCGCTATCCATGTTATAGAGATCAGTGGGCTCAGTACGATGCGCTATCCATGTTATAGAGATCAGTGGGCTCAATACGATGCGCTATCCATGTTATAGAGATCAGTGGGTTCAATACGATGCGCTATCCATGTTATAGAGATCAGTGGGCTCAATACGATGCGCTATCCATGTTATAGAGATCAGTGGGCTCAATACGATGCGCTATCCATGTTATAGAGATCAGTGGGCTCAATACGATGCGCTATCCATGTTATAGAGATCAGTGGGCTCAATACGATGCGCTATCCATGTTATAGAGATCAGTGGGCTCAATACGATGCGCTATCCATGTTATAGAGATCAGTGGGCTCAATACGATGCGCTATCCATGTTATAGAGATCAGTGGGCTCAATACGATGCGCTATCCATGTTATAGAGATCAGTGGGCTCAATACGATGCGCTATCCATGTTATAGAGATCAGTGGGCTCAATACGATGCGCTATCCATGTTATAGAGATCAGTGGGCTCAATACGATGCGCTATCCATATTATAGAGATCAGTGGGCTCAATACGATGCGCTATCCATGTTATAGAGATAAGTGGGTTAAATTAGTTGCGCTTTCTATGCTTTCGAGATCAGTGGGCTCAATACGATGCGCTATCCATGTTATAGTGATCAGTGGCCTTGGCTCAATACGATGCGCTATCCATGTTATAGAGATCAGTGGGCTCAATACGATGCGCTATCCATGTTATAGAGATCAGTGGGCTCAATACGATGCGCTATCCATGTTATAGAGATCAGTGGGCTCAATACGATGCGCTATCCATGTTATAGAGATCAGTGGGCTCAATACGATGCGCTATCCATGTTATAGAGATCAGTGGGCTCAATACGATGCGCTATCCATGTTATAGAGATCAGTGGGCTCAATACGATGCGCTATCCATGTTATAGAGATCAGTGTCCTTGGCTCAATACGATGTGCTATCCATGTTATAGAGATCAGTGTCCTTGGCTCAATACGATGCGCTATCCATGTTATAGAGATCAGTGTCCTTGGCTCAATACGATGTGCTATCCATGTTATAGAGATCAATGTCCTTGGCTCAATACGATGCGCTATCCATGTTATAGAGATCAGTGGGCTCAATACGATGCGCTATCCATGTTATAGAGATCAGTGGGCTCAATACGATGCGCTATCCATGTTATAGAGATAAGTGGGTTAAATTAGTTGCGCTATCTATGCTTTCGAGATCAGTGGACCAACCTGATCAACGAGGAGGTCAGCCAGCCAGCAGTAGAGAGCGAGGTCCAGCAAGCTTGCTAACACCAGCAGGACATACACTCCCGCCTTCGCACCCAGCTCATCCGACTGAAACAACGCAACCATGGACCTCCTCAACAGAGTTATTTCCTGCATGAAATACAAATTGACCATTTTTATGTTACTTCTGGTGCCTGGTGAGATTTTTGCTGGCAGAGTGTCCTGCATCCTACAGCCTGGTGAGATGTTTGCTGGGAGAGTGTCCTGCATCCTACAGCCTGGTGAGATTTTTGCTGGCAGAGTGTCCTGCATCCTACAGCCTGGTGAGATGTTAGCTGGCAGAGTGTCCTGCATACAGCCTGGTGAGATGTTTGCTGGCAGAGTGTCCTGCATCCTACAGCCTGGTGAGATGTTTGCTGGCAGAGTGTCCTGCATCCTACAGCCTGGTGAGATGTTTGCTGGGAGAGTGTCCTGCATCCTACAGCCTGGTGAGATTTTTGCTGGCAGAGTGTCCTGCATCCTACAGCCTGGTGAGATGTTTGCTGGCAGAGTATCCTGCATCCTACAGCCTGGTGAGATGTTTGCTGGCAGAGTTTCCTGCATCCTACAGCCTGGTGAGATGTTTGCTGGCAGAGTGTCCTGCATCCTACAGCCTGGTGATATGTTTGCTGGCAGAGTGTCCTGCATCCTACAGCCTGGTGAGATGTTTGCTGGCAGAGTGTCCTGCATACAGCCTGGTGAGATGTTTGCTGGCAGAGCTTCCTGCATCCTACAGCCTGGTGAGATGTTTGCTGGCAGAGTGTCCTGCATCCTACAGCCTGGTGTGATGTTTGCTGGCAGAGTGTCCTGCATACAGCCTGGTGAGATGTTTGCTGGCAGAGTGTCCTGCATCCTACAGCCTGGTGAGATGTTTGCTGGCAGAGTGTCCTGCATCCTACAGCCTGGTGAGATGTTTGCTGGCAGAGTGTCCTGCATCCTACAGCCTGGTGAGATGTTTGCTGGCAGGATGTCCTGCATCCTACAGCCTGGTGAGATGTTTGCTGGCAGAGTGTCCTGCATCCTACAGCCTGGTGAGATGTTTGCTGGCAGAGTGTCCTGCATCCTACAGCCTGGTGAGATGTTTGCTGGCAGAGTGTCCTGCATCCTACAGCCTTGTGAGATGTTTGCTGGCAGAGTGTCCTGCATCCTACAGCCTGGTGAGATGTTTGCTGGCAGAGTGTCCTGCATCCTACAGCCTGGTGATATGTTTGCTGGCAGAGTGTCCTGCATCCTACAGCCTGGTGAGATGTTTGCTGGCAGAGTGTCCTGCATACAGCCTGGTGAGATGTTTGCTGGCAGAGCTTCCTGCATCCTACAGCCTGGTGAGATGTTTGCTGGCAGAGTGTCCTGCATCCTACAGCCTGGTGTGATGTTTGCTGGCAGAGTGTCCTGCATACAGCCTGGTGAGATGTTTGCTGGCAGAGTGTCCTGCATCCTACAGCCTGGTGAGATGTTTGCTGGCAGAGTGTCCTGCATCCTACAGCCTGGTGAGATGTTTGCTGGCAGAGTGTCCTGCATCCTACAGCCTGGTGAGATGTTTGCTGGCAGGATGTCCTGCATCCTACAGCCTGGTGAGATGTTTGCTGGCAGAGTGTCCTGCATCCTACAGCCTGGTGAGATGTTTGCTGGCAGAGTGTCCTGCATCCTACAGCCTGGTGAGATGTTTGCTGGCAGAGTGTCCTGCATCCTACAGCCTTGTGAGATGTTTGCTGGCAGAGTGTCCTGCATACAGCCTGGTGAGATGTTTGCTGGCAGAGTGTCCTGCATCCTACAGCCTGGGGAGGTATCTTCTTCGAGTAGAAAGCTTTTCGTGTTATGGTATCAGTGTGAAGGTGTTTCTCCTGGCTGACTCACGTAGGTGAAGAGAGTGACTCCGAAGATGCAAGGCACGATGCACATGTTGTACTGCTGCGCCAGGATCAAGTCGAAGGTCACGACGAACTGCTCCATGAACCTGTTCACAGTTTATTTACTTCTGTCACTCTCTATTAGAATACACATTTTCCACTCAGGGAAAAATGACGTCAGATACCCACTGGACGTACTCCCAGTTTGAAAGAAAATTAATTAGCTCTGCTAAATGACAAAGGAAGATAGGGAAATCACAACCCGAATTGCTCTGCCTGGCTTTAGCGAGTGGGTATCATGACGTCATATTGATGGGATTTTGATTGAATGGAATGGGTGTATTTGGTCCGGTGCTATTTTTATCCTATTCTCAATTTATCTTCTCTAAATTAAATATTTATGATCATTTCTTCAAATTTTAGACTGATTACCGATTCCTGGCTGAGAGAAACAAATAATTACATGCTTGCAGTTGAATGCTATACGTCCAAAAATAAAACTTACATGCACTTATCTACTTATTAAGACTACCGAAATCGACTGTGAGGGTGGTTAAAGTCGTTCCCGTGGACACGTTACAATAGAAACCACAGGCTTCATAAAGATAACAGTTTATAAAATCGTCGAAAAGATATAACTTTAACAAAAATTCATTTCCATACATTTTTTTATTGGAATTTATCTTCCAAATCATAAACCATTTAGTGCAAAGAGATTTCCAGTACAACTCCAGATATAGAAAACAAAGCGGACCGCGCATTTCCCCTCACCTCGAGATTGACTGGTGATGACGAACGCAGTGTCCAATGATTGTGTTCATTTGTTGGTCGATTTCCAAGAGAACCAAGGCGTGCTTGTGCTTCTGCGTAAGTTTGGTCATCTCTGTCACACCGGCGTCCATCAGCTCTCTGTCGCCCTCCGGAAGGTGCTCCATTACCGGCGGCACCTGAAACAGGCCAAGTTCCAACAGAAGACTCTCTGTGCTTCAAGGTCAATGAATCTAATGTCTGTCCATATTGTAAACTTATTTTTTTAATGGATTGGACAACTGATTATTCAAATACATAAATTGGGTTGGGAAGTTGGGTTGGGTCAGGAAAGGTAGGATTATAAGGGGTGGGGGTGGGGGAAAAGGGATAAAGTGCGATTTTTGCTACAAATTAACAGGTTAGGTCAACTGCATTTCAAAACAAACTGTACTCCAGGCACAGTTTACTCAGGCTGACATAGACGTCACCCGTTCCAACTCTCCCTCACTGCATGACGAGCAGGTGGCATGCTTCTAGAAAATGGCTTGCCAGGTTAAGATGAAGAAAAGGTCCATTCCATCCATCCGTTTTAATCATTCAAATTTTGTATCCGCACCGGTGTTTGAACCCGGGTCTTTTTTAATCTTATCGGGGTTACGCATTACTAATTATGCTACGCGGACAACCAACTGTGGAATTGATATTAAGTTTATTTGAGTTGTCGGTCTCCATGGAGATAGGAACAGGACTATGAATGAACTGAGAAGGCGCTGAATCTAGTAACGCTATGCTGCAATCACACGCCAACAACTCGACTAGCCCCGATTATAACGTGGCTCCATGGAGATAGAAACAGGACTATGAATGAACATAGAATGTGGTGAATCTAGTGACGCTATGCTGCAATCACACGCCAACAACTCGACTAACCCCGATTATAACGTTGGGTACGCTTCTATAATCGTGATTCAAACCTAAATGCAATTCGGAATACACTTCTTCCATTCAATCAAAATTCTATCAAAATGACGTCATGATACCCACTCGCTAAAGCCAGGCAGAGCAATTCGGGTTGTGATTTCCCTATTTTCCTAGGTTAATTAGCAAAGCTATTTATATTTTTTACAAACTGGTGTGGGTATCTGACGTCATTTTTCTCTGAGTGGAATAGGAGTGCGAATTTGTAAACTTTTCATTCAATAAGTATTTTTTTTTCTCGATGTGTGCTCTAATTTATTCCATTAAAAACACTGACAATAATGGAGATCCCACATCGCATTTCACCGTGATATAAGTTTCAAAATCGCCCACCCCCCCAGGTATATTCCTAGTTATAAAATGTATTATATCGATGATAAATTGAAGCTTCCCTATGCGCTAGTCAATAGATAAAAAAATATATAAAATAAAATGAACTCGCAGATAATTAGCATATGTCTGGAAAAGGCGTTAGACCCACCTGGTGCTGCCGGTGCTTGTGCAACGCCCCGCGCGCCAACCTGACGGCGTCCTCGCGCGCCGCCGCCGCCGCAGCGTCCGCCAGTCCGCGTATCCGACGCAGGTTGTGGTTGAGCAGCTTGAACTGTCCGAGCGCTTGTCCGAGCAACGCGATCATCAGCGCGTTGATGCACGCGACTAGCGAGTATCCGGTGGCGGCGTTGGCCGTCATCCCCGCCAAGGTTAGGTGGAAGTAGGGGGCGGACTGCGAGTCGAAGGGGTGCCACGCTCTGTGCAACGCGGGAACAACCACGCTTTGTTATCACTGATATGACTTTACACTTTTTGCTGAAAAAATCCACTATGTTTTGGTTATTGATGACGAAATGTCAATCCCAAATTTTTTATTTGTACCGGGAATTTGAACATGGATTTTTTGTCTGTTCAAGGCACTGCAATTCCTCACTTTGCTATACGGCCAGCCAACTGTGAAATCGATATTAAGTTTATTTGAGTTGTTAGGCTCCATGGAGATAGAAACAGGACTATGAATAAACATAGAAGCCGGTGAATCTAGTGACGCTATGCTGCAATCACACACCAACAACTCGACTAACCCCGATTATAACGTGGCTCCATGGAGATAGATACAGGACAATGAATGAACATAGAAGGTGGTGAATCTAGTGACGCTATGCTGCAATCACACGCCAACAACTCGACTAACCCCGATTATAACGTGGCTCCATGGAGATAGAAACAGGACTATGAATGAACAGAGAAGGCGCTGAATCTAGTGACGCTATGCTGCAATCACACACCAACAACTCGACTAACCCCGATTATAACGTGGCTCCATGGAGATAGAAACAGGACTGTGAATGAACATAGAAGGCGGTGAATCTAGTGACGCTATGCTGCAATCATACACCAACAACTCGACTAACCCCGATTATAACGTGGCTCCATGGAGATAGAAACAGGACGATGAATGAACATAGAAGGCGGTGAATCTAGTGACGCTATGCTGAAATCATACACCAACAAACAACTCGACTAACCCCGATTATAACGTGGCTCCATGGAGATAGAAACAGGACTATGAATGAACATAGAAGGCGGTGAATCTAGTGACGCTATGCTGCAATCAAACACCAACAAACAACTGGACTAACCCCGATTATAACGTGGCTCCATGGAGATAGAAACAGGACTATATGAATGAACATAGAAGGCGGTGAATCAAGTGACGCTATGCTGCAATCATACACCAACAAACAACTGGACTAACCCCGATTATAACGTGGCTCCATGGAGATAGAAACAGGACTATGAATGAACATAGAAGGTGGTGAATCTAGTGACGCTGCTGCAATCATACGCCAACAACTCGACTAACCCCGATTACAACGTGGCTCCATGGAGATAGAAACAGGACTATGAATGAACATAGAAGGCGGTGAATCTAGTGACGCTTTGCTGCAATCACACACCAACAACTCGACTAACCCCGATTATAACGTGGCTCCATGGAGATAGAAACAGGACGATGAATGAACATAGAAGGCGGTGAATCTAGTGACGCTATGCTGAAATCATACACCAACAAACAACTCGACTAACCCCGATTATAACGTGGCTCCATGGAGATAGAAACAGGACTATGAATGAACATAGAAGGTGGTGAATCTAGTGACGCTATGCTGCAATCACACGCCAACAACTCGACTAACCCCGATTATAACGTGGCTCCATGGAGATAGAAACAGGACTATATGAATGAACATAGAAGGCGGTGAATCAAGTGACGCTATGCTGCAATCACACGCCAACAACTCGACTAACCCCGATTATAACGTGGCTCCATGGAGATAGAAACAGGACTATGAATGAACATAGAAGGCGGTGAATCTAGTGACGCTATGCTGCAATCTCACGCCAACAACTCGACTAACCCCGATTATAACGTGGCTCCATGGAGATAGAAACAGGACTAAGAATGAACATAGAAGGCGGTGAATCTAGTGACGCTATGCTGCAATCATACACCAACAAACAACTGGACTAACCCCGATTATAACGTGGCTCCATGGAGATAGAAACAGGACTATGAATGAACATAGAAGGTGGTGAATTTAGTGACGCTATGCTGCAATCATACGCCAACAACTCGACGAACCCCGATTACAACGTGGCTCCATGGAGATAGAAACAGGACTATGAATGAACATAGAAGGCGGTGAATCTAGCGACGCTATGCTGCAATCACACGCCAACAACTCGACTGAATAAATGTACTATATTTATAATGGTTTTCATTTAAAGCGATTTTTCCTTTTTTAAATATTGGAATAATTTCAATGTGACTAAATTATCATAGGACAGAAATCTGCTTCTTAAAATTTATCGCCAAACATTTTACATTAACTTATAGGTCACTTCTTGGCTATGCGCATACTCGATATAATCGCATTCGAATATAGCCTAAAGTTTAAACAAAACACTCATCTAAAAATTTGTATCCGTATAATGCATAGTCCTGGATAGGCAAAATTATGGTTATTTATTACTACACCATTGCGTAAAACTGGGGTAAAGATCATAACCAGTCCACGGACGTCAACCTACTTGAAGAACAAGAGTCTCTTCTGGTACATCTCGGGCAGCTGTGCGATGCAGACAATCAAGATGACCAGCACGAAGTACAGGAAGTAGTTGAGACTGTTGTCGGACATGCGCTGTGAGAAGTCGACGATCTCTTCCGGACGCTCGCGGTGCAGCATCCCCAGGCGGTTCATCTCACGCATGCGCGCGAGAAGCTGCTTGAATCTACACACAGCGACACGGTTGCAATGAAAATATGATGATGATTATTGGTGTTTAACGACGCACTGTTTTGACAGCTGGCCCTGTGGCTCTGGTCTAACGGCGTCTATGAATGAAAGGGTGATGATGAACCTAACCTATGGCTAGAAGGGAGGAGGGGAAACCCGGTGCCGGCACGTAGCCTACTCCTGTCGAAAAGCACCGAGGGGACCACCGGCTTTACGTCCCTTCCGAAGGACGGTACACCTCGAACGACAGGATTCCTCCGCTAATCCGTGCTGTCGAGAGGTTGACAAGCAAGGCGAGTGACAAAGTGTCCACAATCCAGCCATCGCCCTTGTCCCTTTATTGTTATTGGATACGAAATTTCCATTCTAAAATTTGTATACGTGTGTCAGAGACCTCGAACTTACTTGTATTCAATCAAAATTCTATCAAAATGACGTCATGATACCCACTCGCTAAAGCCAGGCAGAGCAATTCGGGTGATGATTTCCCTGTCTTCCTTTGTTATTTAGCAGAGCTAATTAATATTTTTTTCAAAGGTAGTAAGTCCAGTGGGTATCTGACGTCACTTTCCTCTGAGTTGAATGCTACTGGAACCTCTGCGTGCGCCTTAGGTAATCACAGGTGAACTAAAATTATTGGTAATATAAAAAAAATGCTAAAATCAAGGAGATGTAAACTAAAAATTGTTAATACCCCATCCCAGCAAGCTGAAAGGTCTGGGAAGGTCACCCAGCACAGCACCGACACAATTTTTGCCACTGACATTTCGTTGAATAACAAGTATTCCATCCACCTGTTAGTCTGGTAGATGAGCGTGCTCGCCGTGACTCCCACGAAGCTCACGATGAACGTGAAGCCCAGCGGCTCGATGACGGCGATCAGTTCGTCGTTGATGTTCGTGTAGGCGCTCATCGGACACGTGATCAGCGTCAAGTAGACCGAGAAGCCGATGAGCAGCCGGCTGTTCCAGTAGCGAGCGTAGTAGGCGAGGTGATCGCGCCAGGGTGCCGTCCCTGGCACGTGCTCCACCGTCCAGAAACCTGTGTTGCATGGTAGAGGAGCTTAGTGTCTATAGAAGGCAGTGTGGTAGAGGAGCTAGTGTCCAGAAAACTGTGTTGCATGGTAGAGGAGCTAGTGTCCAGAAAACTGTGTTGCATGGTAGAGGAGCTAGTGTCCAGAAAACTGTGTTGCATGGTAGAGGAGCTAGTGTCCAGAAAACTGTGTTGCATGGTAGAGGAGCTAGTGTCCAGAAAACTGTGTTGCATGGTAGAGGAGCTAGTGTCCAGAAAACTGTGTTGCATGGTAGAGGAGCTAGTGTCTATAGTGTTGTACAATGCGAAAAAATGCTTAAGAAGAGTAAAAAAATGCCATTTGCAAGAAAAGTGCTACACATAAGTCAATAAAATTTTGACACAAACATAAAATCGTGAGGGTCAATATATCTAGAAAGTTTCGTCAATTTATATTCCAATGCTTGGCCTCTAGAGTGCAAAACGTGTTTTGCAAAAACCGAAATCTTTCGTAAAAACTTAATTACATTAAATATAACCGTCCGAATTGCTTCAAAAACGTGGCAGATCAAATTTTAGAGAAAACTAATGTCCATATAAATTTTCATCAAAATAGGTTTTGGCGTTTGGCCTGTAGAGCGCACACAAACATACAAAAAATCAAACACACCGAAAATAGTGGGGTAGCTAGGCAGGAAAATGTGCGTCCGAACCGGAATACGAACCCGGGACCTTCCACTTGCCGGGCGGTTGCTCTGACCAACTGAGCCATCCGGCCACACAAGATTCCTGCCTTCGCTGGGTGAGGAAAGGGCTCTCTCGGGAGAGAAGGGGACGAAGCGACTCGTAATGCTACGAGTTCTACACAGGCATCCAGTGCAAGTGTATTCGACGTCCCCGCGACAGAGACACGGCTCTGACGTTATGCACCTAACCTCATTCTCAGTAGAGATAATAGAAAATAAACATACTTTTTGCAGTAAAGTTTAATTACTGAAGAGTACGCTTCACTCGCTGTGGTCGAATAATGTACGCACCTTGAAAAGCCAGCACTTCGACAAAGAAATAAATGCAGTTGGTGTCGTTCTCTCGCAGTCGTCGCATGTGTTCCGAGAACCGTTTCCTCAGCAGCCCGAGCCGCGAATTTCTCAGCGATTCCACGATTCCACGATTCCACGGAAACATTCTCTTGTCAATAACCGTCTAAAATCTAGAGCTGCACTTTGCAAATTCTGCCCCAGCCACTCAAAAAGTTATCCAGGACCATGTAACATCCGTCGTTTAACCTGATGGTATTTACACGTTTTACAGAAACACGCAAGAAGCCGGATGGATGATTTCAAGTTTTTACTTCTAATGCTAATTGGATGAGCGAGCGAAGCGAGCGAAATCCTTCAATTTAACAACATAGGGGAAAGAAAAGCACTTGGATTTTTTTTTGTTTGTAACAAAACGAGCAGGCCTACTTCAAGGTCACAGATCGTTACGAAATTTGGCAAAATCGTTCGTGGTGACTCAGCGAGGTGCTGTATGGTTTTTGAGAAAAATCTGGTCAGCCATTTTGTTTTTATGAGCAAAAACCCGTTAATTTTTCAGTTTTTTGGTACTAGCTTCGTAACTAATTAACCGATCCGCATCAAATTTAGATTGAATATATATGATAACAAGGTTAACAAATTTCCTAAGTTTCAGCTTCGTGCATGAAGTATTTCGCTAATCAGAAAAATAAAATTACTTAATAAAAAAAAAATAGTTGATCATTAAAGCACCGTTTTCAACAATATGATTGTCAAATGTTTTCCGTTTGGATTTCCTCAGGGATATTACGGCTCGCTCATCCTGCAACGAGTGTAGGCTCTGCTAATCGTTTACCTAGCTTATAGGTTAAGATAAGGTCCGAAACTGATACAAGACTTTCCTCTAGTAGCGTCAAGCTCAACTGGATTGCAGTTGCTTGGCTGTAAGCGCAGATCGATTCGACGCGATGTAAATTCATACTCAAAGCACATGTTTTATGCAAGACTTTAAACATGTAACCTTGGGTAACTCGACAAAGAAAATTAGGTGGGATAAATTTGCAGAGTGCATTGTTGTAAAGATTTAATTTCCTTAGTTCTAGGACTTCACAAACCTTACTTAATTTGCGATGTGGAAGTTGTTTGATTTTATCTTTTTGATCAATAGGTTGAGCCAGAATAATTTAATGGGAAAACGGTTAAAAAAGAAATAGGAACACGTTGTTTTCTAAATAAATAAATAGTTAAAATTGAACGCAAGAGTCGTGATACAAATTAAAACAGATGGAAACAGATTGGACCCTTGACTGACAAAAGTGATTTAAAAAGGCTGAAAATTTTCTTTCAAACGAATGAAAAATAAAATCTTCGCGTCAAATAAGCTCAAAATATAACGGAGTCAAATTTGAATGAAACAAATAAATATTTTGAAAATTTTATCAAAAACAGTCGAGTCGTTTGGCCTGTAGAGCGCGAACAGCCATTATAAAAATCACATTTTTTTAGCGTAATTGAAGTGTAATTGAAGATTCGCTTCACTCGCCTCGCTTGTCACGCTCAAATAATGAAATGGACAAACATTTTTTACTTTTAAAACCACACTTCTGTATTAAAACCCGAATGAAACTCCACTTGAAACTAGCAATACTAAAGCAAATGCTATTCAATATTTCCCAGTTTGAACGCTACCAAATAATGCATGCTGTCCTTCAGAGACAATCATTATGTAAGATTTTGTAAATATAATCGACTTAGAAGTCGATAAAATATAATAAAGCAGACATAGTTTTTGTTTCTTCAAACTCTGAACATTTGGTATTGAGAACACAATGCGCGCATGCATTTTTCAAACGACACCAATTTCAGTCTTTCACAATCGGTCTGAGATGGCGTGTCAAGTGAACAAGGAAAATTAATGTTATATTGATCGATTTGGGAACGAGCATTTCATATTGTGGTACGATTTGTATTTTTTATTCATTATAGACGCCAAAAGGATATAGATATGTTACCAATTACAGACATAGATATTTTAGATTAATTTTAATTTTTAATTTTAGCAAAATGATTCCTCCTCATATAAAGATTATCATTGTTGTTTCTTAGCGCTGATGAAGCCTGCCACCTTCCGGAAACTTGCGAAAGCTCATATTTTGCCACAAAATTAGAAATTATAAGCGGTATTGACATCGCATATTTATGACAGCCACAAATCATCGACAAATCGACAAATCAATCACCAATTTCAAATCCATCCGAAGGCAGCGAAAAACACTCATCACTTTCAAGCACCCACCTTTCACAAACGCCAACCGATCGCCAATCCCAGAAAGAATTCCACCAAACTGTCGCAAACAAAAATATATCAATGACATCGCTTCACCAACAGAAATGCCTTCCATCCGCATTGTCGCCCACGATAAAAGGCACTCGAAATGTCTGGGCACCCATTCACGAGTACGCGGCCGCTAGAGAGACCGGAGGATACCTTTAATAAACACCTTTCACCATTTTTCGGCAGCTCATTTTCAGCTATTTGCCCGGCATTAACACCCTGGTCCATTGTTGAGTCGACAATGGGCCTGCCAGCTGCCATCCCTCTGGCTAATTCGGTGTGAGGCCAGCATCGCGGCTCGCTGTATTTATTGGATGCTAAACGCTATTCGAGTGGACGTACAATGTAGCAGCACCGAAAAGTAACATTCATGAAACTTGCCTTTTGTGAAGTGTTTCTGAACTAGTTGAGATATTTTCTCGAATTGCTATATAATTTCTTTGTATTCTGGATTTGTCACACAATCGGCGATATTATATGGAGCCATGGTTGAATGAGGAACCTAGTAAATTTTTCACGCTGAATTTTTACAACAGCTTTTATTAGGTTTAGGGGAGCGTTGTGATAACTCTGGCTATTAAGGAGCCTAGATCTTCGCTTGATGTTAATGTAGATTGTCAGTTTTTACGGTGAAATTTTGTTCTTAATCTCACATGTTTCAAAAGTTTGAAAGTATTTTTTTCTGAATAACACTAGGAAAATATCAATACAATAGTAATTCTTTACCGTGTTAACCCGCACGAAAAGATTAAAAGAGGGCACTCCAGGCTCCTTTATCTGGTTACTTTGCGCATTGGACAAGAAAAAAGGGAATAAAAAGGTGTCAATTTTTGATGCGCTCAAATTATTCTCAAATTTACTACAGAACTTATTACTACAGAATTCATTATAATGTTCTGTGTAGAAATCAGAATTTAGAAGTGAGTTTGACAGACCATGATTTGCCTCTTGCATCGAGCTTTTGAATTTCAAACCCGAATACTGCGTTTATTCGACTCTGGTTCTAGGCGACTCGTCGAAATCAACAAATCTAAGAGGCTGTGCCTTTTTATACACGAAAACAATGACGACTGTCATGATATTTTCAAAATTCAAAGTAGCCTCGACAGTTTCAACACTATTTTGGTCACGTACTATGTCAAAACACCGCCCACGACTAGCAACCGCGAATTACAGAGTAACGTTGGCCAGGTGAACGTCCATCAATCTTAAGTTGACGGCTGATCGCTGCCTTACAAAGATGCCGAAGGTACTTTCCATCCACCGATCGTTTGAAGTGTCACTGTACAGAGTTCACTCGAGTTTCAAGAATAAACGTCGCTCTAGCTTCTCTATGCGGCTGTCAGTAACTAGGTTTGAACTGGGAAGCTAGTCAGAACTAGTATTTAGTAGATTAGTAGAATTAGACTAATTCTAGTATTTTGCATCATGAAATACGAGATATATCACGAGATATACGAGGTTTCGAGTCGCTTCTTCCCCTTCTCTCCCGAGAGAGCCCTTTCCTCACCCAGCGAAGCAGGAACCTTGTGTGGCCGGATAGCTCAGTTGGTCAGAGCAACCGCCCGGCAAGCGGAAGGGCCCGGGTTCGTATCCCGGTTCGGACGCACATTTTTCCTGCCTAGCTAACCCACCATATATAATAAAGGTATATTGTGTATAACATAACATACAATGCAAACAAACCTAGCAACATTAATACATCAAGCAAATAGATATCAATTCGGTGATTGCAAGTGACCATGTTACCCCCTGGTTGTCATCCTGCTGCAGGGGTTGTGCCACCGACTAGAGAACATCGAGCGCGAGATCCAGGTGTTGCTGCTGCTGCAGACGGCTGCCTCGCGCATCTCGGACAGCCACTCCTGCGGGTCCAGCGACAGCAACGAGATCGTCCTCTGCACGCCAGCCAACTGCGCCGACGTGCCTTCCGCGCCGGGGACGACCTCCAAAGAGGTCTGTCATTATTTTGGTGCTTGGACTAGGGCCGTTTACTTATATATAATATCTGTTTATTGTCTTAAAATCTAATGATGTACAGACATATTTTTTATAGGCTACACGAAATAACAGAAGCCGGCTAGCCATGCCTGGCACTTCTTTTCCCATTTTCTTCATAAATTGTCTTCATCCTCATTTTCCTCTTCCTCCTCACATTTATCTATCAGAACCTTCCATTTCTTCTTATCGCCCCACAATTTCTTCGTTTCCATCTTATTCCAACTCGTCTGTCTCTCCTCCAAATCGTCTTTAATTAACCCACTCCATTTCTCTCTTGGTCTTCCCACCCTTCTTCGACCCTCGACCGTATTTTCAAATTCGCGTCGTGGTATCCTTTTCATATGCATCCTCTTCATGTTGCCAAACCATTGCAACCTCTCTCTACCCAATTTATATCCTAATCGTTCCACTCCCAACTCTTTCCTGATCTTACTGCTTTTCACCTTGTCCATTTTCGTCACTCCTTTGACACTCCTCAAAAAGATAATTACTTATAACTATTATTTACTAACTTAAAACTTATAACTTATAACTTATAACTTAATTACTTATAACTAAAATAGTTTTCTGAACTCAGGATGTTTGTCGTTGGTCGGCAGGCGTCCAGCGAGGGCGAGCGACACGACTTCCTGAAGGACAACGTGTTCGTGTCGGTGAAGCCGGCGAGGAAGAAGGCGAGCCGGCGGTCGGTGTTGGTCAACAAGAAGGCTTCTGTCCTCTGTGACATCCGCAGAGGTGACGACACTTTCATCTCGATACATGCCTAGTTTCAACCTTTCATCTCGATACATGCCTAGATTCAACCTTTCATCTCGATACATGCCTAGTTTCTACCTTTCATCTCGATACATGCTTTGTTTCAACCCTTTCATCTCGATACATGCCTAGTTTCAACACTTTCATCTCGATATATGCTTAGTTTCAACCCTTTCATCTCGATATATGCTTAGTTTCAACCTTTCATCTCGATACATGCCTAGTTTCAACCTTTCATCTCGATATATGCTTAGTTTCAACCCTTTCATCTCGATACATGCCTAGTTTCAACCATTTCATCTCGATACATGCCTAGTTTCAACCCCATTGAATCTACCTACCTTAGGAAACAGGACGAAAGTCAGGAGAACCGTACAATAATTATAGAAAGAGCCGTAGGTAATGATAGTAAGTGTGAATTTAAACCTAAATTGCAAACACTCGTTAGTGCGGTATGACATTGATTGAGTAACGAAATATATATTCCAAAATCCCGGTACGGACACAAATTTTGGAATCAATATTTCGTTACTAATAATCAGAAGGTAATGATAGTTATTTCAAAAAATTGATACCTATTAATCAATTAATTCGTCCGTGGTTAAACGGTTTTACAAAAAAACACAAATTAAGGCCTTCTGAAATCCGGCTGGCCAAGCCTGTCGATATTTCTTCCTCCTCTTCTTCTTCACTCGTCTCTTCTTCTTCCGTTCCCACTCGCATTCCATCCTTCTCGATCTTCCCACAATTTCTCTAATTCTGTTGCCTCTCATCAAAATCTTATATCAAACCACTCCACTTCTATCTCGGTATTCCCAGTTTAAAAATTGTTACAAAAAAAAATTACTGTGTTTCTGAATGCTTAACTTTGGACTTAAGTATATCCCAACCTATCGCAAAGCTATGCTGCCTGCTTTAAGGGTCCAAACACAATTGAACATGTTCTTCTTCCCCCTTGATAAAGCTGGCAGCAATTTGCTTTGTGAAAATTCGGAAAAAATTTAGTTGACAGCAAAGAATTTAATATCCCGGTTAGGTTGCTTAATTGAAAACTATCGCGCTAAGATTTCGAAAAGAAACGATAGTCATTAATGCGTGACACGATTTTCGGCATCCGCATTTTCGACTTCCACTGTGAAAAAACCTCGCGCTAACATTAAATCATGAAAGTTAGCCCATCGTCCGCAACATCGAGGCTTTAGATTAAAATTACTAATAATTCTAATGATATCTGCGTCACAAGCAATAGTTATAAGGTATTATTAGGAACGAAATATTCATTTCCAAAATTAGTATATCCGTACCGGACTTAAACCCTGGATAATCCATAACCTCGGACTGGGTTAAAGATCCGCGTTCATATCCCGGTACGGATACAAATTTCCGAATGAATATTTAGTTTCTAATCATGAATATCTATACTGTATAGTACATACATGCAACGATGTATTTGCATTTACTTTCGAATCACACTAATATGCAATTTGTTCTTGCAGACGTTGCCGCCCGCTTCGAGCAAGCAGAGCGACCGTGTAAAGACGACTGCCAAGGCGTTTGCAGCGACGGTAATGTTCAGGGGCCTTAATTGGGCCACCCATTTAGCCGTGTTACAGCGGTGTTACGCCGTAGCCCGGTGTTACCGTCGTAGCCCCGATTTAAAGGCGTCGCTTGCCCGTGTTACAGCAGTGTTTGCGGTAACACCGCTAGATACCGGTGTTACAGCCGTGTTTGCGGTAACACCGCTAGATACCGGTGTTACAGCCGTGTTTGCGGTAACACCGCTAGATATCGGTGTGACAGCCGGGCTACGGCTACATTGTTGTTATTTCCAAGATGGCGTACTATTTGGAGCTGTCAGTCAGTATCTCGTGGGAGAAGTCAAATAGAAATGTAGAAGAGTTGCAGATATCGACGATTTTTATCTACGTGCATGGATTAAACTAGATCGACCGACATTCAGTATGTTTTTGGCTACTTCGTGATGATATTGTGTCTTAAAAGTGACAATTACTACGCCTCTGACAGCTAATGTTTGATTGTAAATTCATTATAAATCGGCAATAAAATCGATGTAATAGACTTCATGCATGTTTAGTTTCATCCCCTAAGTGTTGAAGAAGCCTATTGTGTTGACAGGAAAGGTCTTCATTCAATAAATGTGTAACTTTCTTGTTCATTTTCGATGTCTTCATTGCCATTCGGATGACGTTTAAGAAATTGTTTTTCTACGCCTAACGCAATCGACCAATCAGGCGTCGTGTTACAAAAAGCAGAGTGGCTGAAACACGGCTAGCGCAGCCCCCGTGTAGAACGCTGTCATTAGATCGGGGCTACGGTCCGGGGCTACGGACGGGCTACGGTAGCCCTGTGTTACGTCAGTAACACGGGTGTAGCCTTGGGTGGCACTAAGTAAGGCCCCAGGGGCCTTACTTGGTAGCCCTGGTAGCCAGGGCTACCAAGGCTACCAAGGCTACACCCGTGTTACTGATGTAATCACTGATGTAACACGGGGCTACCGTAGCCCGAAAAATTCTATTCCCGCCTTTCAGTCACGATCACTCGAATGGCAGAAACTTCCAAATAAAATTCTTCAAAATCACGTCCACATTGCCATACATGAAATATCTAAAGACAAAAAATATCATAAAAATCAATTGGTCTCCATGATCACTTGCTTGTGAATGGCAAACGCTTATCAATGCAATGCGACGACTTGGATTTATTTTCAATTCATTGAAACTCTAAGCAACACGTTTGTTTTGCGCTGTAAAACGTCCTTCTGTGGTTGGCTGAAATAAGCCGCTGGCTCTAACAATCGTGTGGTTAACGTGGTCGCTGCTTAAACGCGTTCGTTCCCCACCCGACCGCAGGCACGGCGCAGCAGCAGCAGCAGCGTGCAGAGCGATGTCACCCAGAGTGCGAATCCGACTGCAGCAAAATGGCCGCCGAGCGTGACGTGCCGGGCGGCGGCGGCGGCGGCGGCGGGGCGGACAGGGGCAAGTCGGTGAGCGGTGTGACGTATAGCGACCGTGCCCATGGTGAGGGCCCACCAAAAACAACCGCATGGCATTATGGTGCGACCAGTTGGCATGCCTGCGATGCTTGCTTTGCTGGTGACACGTGCTCGGCAGGTTGCCACCGTTGACCTCACCTGGTTACCTGGCCTTTCAATTCACCGAATCCATTCAATCAAAATTCTATTAAAATGACGTCATGATACTCACTCGCTAAAGTCAGGTAGAGCAATGCGGGTTGTGATTTCCCTGTCTTCCTTTGTTATTTAGTAGAGCTAATTCATATCTTTTCCAAACTGGTAGTACGTCCAGTGGGTATCTGACGTCATTTTTCTCTTAGTGAAATAGGTCCATTATGTCCAAATAAAAGTTATATCGATTTTTTTCTATATAAGTAGGCACCTTGTTTGGCTTTCTCTATAATATGATCAACTGCTTTTTTCATGAAGAAATTGGGGGAAATTCCTCTAAGCCACTTAGTGCTCTGATTTTCGCAACAAAAGCAGCCATTTTTTTCCGTTTGATGTCAAATTATCAGTCCGTGGAGCATTATTACAAATGCTCCATCCCGGCAAGGTGAAAGACCCGGGTTTGACCCCCGATACGAACACAATTTTCCTACGGACACTTTGTCTCTAATAACGCCAGCCCGTCGACCGCCCAGCCTCACATCGCCACGCACGCGTGCGCTGCTTGCAGGGCTCGTCGTCATCGTCAGCAGCAGCCGCGTCAGAAGCTGAGCAGCGCTGCCGCCTGGTCGAGCAGCAGAACGCCGAGCTGCACGCGCTGCTCGACACGTGCCGCGCGCAGGTGCGCGAGAGCGTGCAGTCCAAGGAGCTGGCGCTGGCGATGGCGCGCCAACTCAAGGCCAAGAACGACGCACTGCGCGCCGACAAGGATCGGCTGGAGCGGGACGGGCCGCGTGCGCAGCAGGCACGTACTTTGTGTGCATCGCGCGCTACTTTACACAAACTTTTCACAAACTTTTCCTAAGCTTTAGGTTAGTGTGACTCGAATCTAATTGCGAATACTGCGTGTTGTAAACACCGGTTCTCGTGAGATCACCGAAGTTAAGCAACATCGCGCTGAGTCAGGTGTTTGATCGGTGACCATCATGCTCATGATCAGTTCTGTTCGGTGGAGAGGTCGGAGGGTTTGAAGTTAGTACGACAACTTCACTCGCCTTGCTTGTCAACCTCTCGACAGCACGGATTAGCGGAGGAATCCTGTCGTTCGAGTTGTACCGTCCTTCGGAAGGGACGTAAAGCCGGTGGTCCCCTCGGTGCTTTTCGACAGGAGTAGGCTACGTGCCGGCACCGGGTTTCCCCTCCTCCCTTCTAGCCATAGGTTAGGGTCACCATCACCCTTTCATTCACCGACGCCGTTAGACCAGCGCCACAGGGCCAGCTGTCAAAACAACGCGTCGTTAAACACCATAAATCAACGAAAAAACAAACAATACTCGATACATTTGCGGTTGATATTTGCATACGTATCGAGATTTCAACCCCCGAATCTTTGCCTGTCCTGGGCAAAGACTTTCAACTATGCTCTAACTTTCAGCTTTCAACTTTCAAACTTTCAACTAGGCTCTACGGACAACCACATGTAGAAGCGATATTAAGTTTATTTGGTTTTTAAGTTTATTTAGTAATTTATAATAGACTACCATTGATGTTATTCTCACGCAAAATATTGACGAATTTCCACAGGTGGTGGCTGCGACGGCGTATGGTGCAGCGACGGATGCACCGACGCCAACGGCGACGCCGACGCCGACGCCGAACGCTACCGACGCCGTGGCAAACCTCGTGGGCGACGCCACGACGCCGGCGGAGGCGTGGGTGGAGGCGCCGGGGGAGGGGGCGACGGAGGGTGCAGCAGCAGGACCGGACGGCGTTCTCTCCAACGGTAAGCAAGTCGAGGTGACCTCCCCTCGAGTAACCGCGCAAAACTGCTTACAAAACAGGCCATGGAGAAGTCTTTTACCAGTAACGACAATTTCAAAACTAACTTATCGTCAGGGCAAGGGCGAGAGCATGCCCATGATGAGCCCCTCGCGAATGTCTCCTCGTAGAGAAACGTAGAGCAATTGTCGTGAGCAACAAGTGCAACAAGTGAGCAACAACTTGTTACTCAAGAGCAACAAGACGTGTGTCTTCGAGCACTAGTTGTATGCTCGTCATCCTGCCTGCTCCCATCTCGCAGAGGGCGTCGTCACCGAAGTCGCATCGCAGCCGTTCGAAGCGCAGGCGTCCGCGCAGGCGTCCAGGCAGGCGTCCAGGCAGGCGTCCGCGCAGGCGTTGGTCGACACGCAGGCGTCCGCGCAGGCTCTGGTCGAGTCGCAGGCGTCCGCGCAGCCGCAGGCGCCGGCCACGTCGGCTGCGCCCTGCGCGGAGCAGGCGGTCTGCATCGACGAACGCGCAGCCGCCGCCGAGGCGCGCGCAGCCGCGCTGGAGGCGCAGTGCCGCGCAGCGGAGGCCCGCGCGTGCGCAGCCGAGGCGAGGCTGGACATGATGGAGAAGACGTGCGCTTGCCAACCGGATGTCGCGGAGGCGGTGGTGACGACGGGGACGGTGGGAGAGGCGGCGGCGGGGGCGGCGACGACGGCGGGGGCAGTGGAGGCGTTGGAGGCGACGGCGACGGCGGTGGAGGCGGTGGGGACGGCAGAAGAGGCGGGCGAGGCTTGGGAGGCGGTTGCCGGCGCCAGCGAGGCTGTCAGGTGAGGCTTGCTGTTAGCTGTGTGTTGTGACCGGTGGTTGCGGCATTAGCTATGCCCGGAGGCACTGGTAGTCCCAGGAGGACCTGTGTCTTCGATTTGATATTTAGTTGATGACAAGTATTGAGCGCTATTAGTGTGATTCAAATCTAAATGCAATGTTACTTATACTAACCTTTACTAATAATCAATTAAGCGCTATTGGTGTTGGCACATTGCTGCAAAGCTGCATCCGTCAATACACCTATTCCACTCAGAGAATAATGACGTCAGATATCCACTGGACATACTACCAGTGAGGAAAAAAATATTAATTAGCTCTGCTAAATAAACAAGCTCGAGCTTCGCTCAACCTTGGTGCCCATAGGGCACAGGCATATGCGCATGGCGCAAACATATGCGCATGGCGCAAACATATGCGCATGGCACAAACATATGCGCATGGCACAAACATATGCGCATAGCGCAGACATATGCACATAGCGCAGACATATGCGCATAGCACAAATATATGCGCATAGCGCAAACGAAGTGCAGGTAAGTGTGTTGGTAAACAATATATGCTTACTCAAGCTTACGCCCTTAAAAAAACAGCCGCTCTGAGAAATATTTCCTTGTCCAATCACTATTTACCTTGTTATTGTTACCAGTTTCTGTATTAGGGCTTACGGCCTACTACTACTTAGCGCAGCTGTTTAATCAAGAGATACCATTTCCAACCGATTTCAGTCAAAATTCTATTGTATAGGAAGACCTAATGTATAATTTGACAGGTTCTGTTCTAGATATTATTTCTAAGTATTTCAAATTCATTGGTTCAAGGAGGCAGAGGAAAAGTAAACAACATAATTGCCTGCTCATTTTACCATTAATTAATTACTTATTTACTGGTTATTAAACTATCGCAGCGCAATAGCAAATAATTAATCATTCAAAATTCTTCATTTGAATGTCAGAAACAATGATGAGTGTCAATTTCTATAACCTCAAGTTTTGACACGGCATGTTGCTACGATACGGAGCTCGGATCATCGCTTTACCTTCGCAATCACTGCTGTAAAGATACTTTACGCTGATGATGCTGCGCTAAAAAGGAAGACAGGGAAATCACAACCCGAATTGCTCTGCCTGGCTTTAGCGAGTGGGTATCATGACTTCATTTTGATTGTATGGAATGTGTTTTAGGATCAAGTCCTTAGGGTTTGAAAAATTGAAACAAACAAAAAATGAACTGGAAAGCTGATATTTTCCTTATAACGGTTCACATGGAACAATTCTGGCTGATGGAAAGTCAGAGTGGCTAGAGCCGTAGATTGTGTTGAGCCGTTGTTCAATTCAATGCTGTCTGACGTATCATGGCTTTATCAGGTCATTCTTAAACTGAGAATACTAGAGATTTCGCCATGTAATTCCTAGAAACGTCACCTGACTCTTCCTAGAGAGGAGACGCTGGAGTTCTTCGACGCCGAGGGGCCGCCGAAGTCCCTCGTCGACGACACCGACGCTGATGCCGCCATCGCGACGCCAGTTGCTGACACGGTGGAGGACGCAAAGGAGGGCGAAAAGGAGGGCGAAAAGGAGGGTGAAAAGGAGGGCGAAAAGGAGGGTGAAAAGGAGGGTGAAAAGGAGGGCGAAAAGGAGGGCGAAAAGGAGGGCGCGGGCAAGGCGCCGCTGCCGGCGAAGCAGGTGGACGAGGAACAGTAAGTGTTGCTCCAGGAAGTTGATTAGAATGTTTGACAGTTCTTGCAGTTTTCAGCTTTGTTTTAAGTCTCAGACAAATGATTACGAGGATAGCAACTGCGTAAGATCGTCAAGCTCGCAACGCTCCAAACTCAGAACGGGCCAAAAAGTGGACTTAGCTTATAAAATTCCTGGCATTTTGCTAAGCGATTTTGCCTGCTTTATCAAACGGCGTCTAGGTTTATTATGATTAGAACCTATATGCAAATGCACGCGGCATATGGACAGTATGATACCCAACGTCATAATCGGGGTTAGTCGAGTTGTTGGCGTGTGATTGCTGCATAGCGTCACTAGTGTCGTGTGTCGTGTGTTTGATTATATTTTATGTTTATCTATTATTAAGATTTAGCTTATGTATATCATTTATTTCATTTCTCATACACGCAGACACGTGAACCAAGGCGCCTACATGTCGGGTGTAAATTCTTATTTCTTCTCGAAATCTATTATTATTGAGGCACAATGGCCCAAATTATAACATTCATAACGGGATACCTTTCTTACTAGCTTGCCAATTTAGCAGCACTCTAAATTCCTATCTTTGCGGCACCAAGCCATCGTCGATCTCCACCATAGGCTCATCCCTAACGGGACAGCCAAGGGTGAAGAGAGGGGATGTAACTAGGTCACGCAGGGTGAAGACCAACTCGAGATGTAGGGTCTCAATCGCTCTGATCTTGGTTCTCGTGCGAGCTCGACGTCTTCTGCTGTATTTTCACCATGTGAGTTATTTATATTAAATTATCACTATATTTTGATTTACTTCACTAAAATGTTCTCTTTGATTCGCCTCAGTTCCCGATAACTCTTGAGTATCGTCTCAAGACGGACCAAAACCAGTAGTCAACCGCTCTATTTTCAATTTCATTTAATCATGCTCGCCTAGGGGCTCACACTACTAGGATGGTGGCAGTGGCGTATTCGCTACCGATTAATTTCTATTTCTGAATTGCCAAGCGCTCCATGACAAAAATGGTAGCAGCGATGGGATTGTTTTTGCGGAAAAGAGGCGGACAGATTTTCAGTTTTTCTAATCAGTGATTGCGAATTTTGCGATTTTTTTTTTTTTTTCTATTGAGTCGTCAGCTTTTCATATTCTTGCTCCACTATCAATTGGTGCCAAGATGTGGATATCTGCTGTTCGATTGCTTTACGCTCAGTTTACATTTTAATTTCAAGTAATATTTTACATTCGCACATCCATTAAAAAATTATTCAATTCACCAATGTTTACTTTGGTCCAAGTTTCTCGACATGGCTCCATAGTCATAGACCCAAAATTTTTATCAAATTGGAAATGAGAGGAACCAACGAGAGTATCGCGTGTTTTTATATTGTTTTTTCGTATATTTTAATGTTTCAATTTAATCGCGACTTCTTTTAAACTTCGAGTTCGCACACGTTCCTTGTTAAAATGGATTTGCATCAGCCGTGGGCCTTTGCAGCTGTTAATCAGGACGAGGTTGCAGCCATGGCCCGTGCCAATATTAGTGGGGTGATTAGCATGGTGCGTTTTTTCACGGGGGAGCCTAACTCCACTACGGTTTCAGAATTTTTAGAAAGTATAGAGTGCGCCGCTCGTTTGGGGATGTGGACCACAGATCAAATGATCACAGTGATGCGTTCACGTTTAGCTGGACAAGCCACGATTTTTTTTGCTGGTAACAACGACATAGCTGAAGGGACTTGGGCCCAAGTGCAGGAACGGTTTCGACAGTGTTTCGCTGATCAAACATCTTCAGCCGATCCTTTTCTTGAGTTTCACTCATGTGTTCAGCGCCCTGGCGAAACCGCTCGCATGTTTTTAATGCGCTTAAAACAATTAGGAACTAAAGCTGCTCGAGCTATTGCATTGCCCAATCAACCGCCCCAACAAGAGCAGATAGATGGATTGTTACTGCCAAGATTTCTTGCAGGTTTACGGCAAGAAAATGGGAAGTTAATGGTAGCTATGCAACGTCCCCAAACCATTGACGACGCGTTAGCATTAGCAATAATGTATGATGAGGGGAAACCAAACAATTCAGGCAGGGTCCATGCGGTAATTGCAGCGCAAAATGATCGTCGCGATAATTTTGAGCCCCCAGTTTCTATAACAGCTCCCAACTCATGTTCACGTTGTGGTGGTCGCGGCCATGCAGTGGCACAGTGTGGTACGCCCGATCCGGCCCTTCCTCCCTTCGCTACCGAGGCAAACGCTCTACTTTTGGAAATGCGTGATATTATTGCCAAATCAAAATCACAGCAACCTTCACGATCGTTCGAAGCGCCTCGAACGCCAACTTGTTTCAAATGTAAGGTGGTAGGACACTACGCGAACCAGTGCACTGCTCGTGTGACACAACAGTGCGATTACTGTAAGCGTAGGGGACACCACGTCTCGGTGTGTCGCCTGCGTCCGTCGAACCCTCCTGAGACAGGCCCGACGAGCCAGCGAAATATCACCGAATCTTTAGCAAATCAGTCCCAGCCGGCCGAAAACAAAGAGCCACCCTCAATTCAAAATTTTTAAATCAGTTCGGATCACCCTCAGACCACCGAACTTTTAATAAGGAACGACTTTTTTCAAATAATATACACCCCCTTTCAAAATTATCGTTTAAACCGATTGTTAATACATTTTTAATTTCAGCGAATTCGCAAAATCCAAATATTTCATATCCCTGCTTAATAGACACGGGATCAGATATTAGTTTAATTCACGAGTCAGTTCTAAACGAGGGAAACATTTCATTTTTACCCTGCGAGAGGGAAGTTTTTGCGGTGAACGGCGAACGCCTACCCATTCGTGGGAAAGCCACAATAAGTTTGGCCATTGGTAGCAAGGTTTACACGCACGAGTTTTTAGTTGCCTCTAATGAGTTGGACATGGGATCCACAGGAATTATTGGGTTAGATTTTTTTAATTACTTCCAATGGAATATTGACGGTGAAAGTAAATGTCTCGTTGATGGTTTAAACAGAGTTTTTTATGGCATTCAGCCAACTTCCCTCGGTAATTTCAATAAAGTGCAAGTGTATAAACTGGAGAATAATAAACAGGAGATTTATAACTTGCCCACAGAGCAAGCGGGGTCCAGTGAAAAAGCTGCGATTTCCCATGATTTTAATTTAGCCTTGCCCACAGAGCAAGAAGTGGCCAATCAGGACGAGGTTGTCAACCCTCAAATTATTCAGGCCAAATCTAATGTAAAATCTCCAGATATGTCAAAAAATACACAGTTTCAAATAAAAGATACAGAGAAAATTCAACCAGTTCATACAAATAGTTTAAAATTATGTAAATCATTCTCATTCGAAGATTTCAACAGCGATATGACGCTTAAAGATCACGCGCAAATAGTTAATACTACTGCAAAGGCTCAAGAAGTGGACAAGGACAGTTGCCCAATTTTTACTAAGTTAATTGAGGCCAATCAATCGGTAAATGATGAAGAGCGGCAAATCCCAAAAAGGATGTTTTATGGAGAGCAAAATCTTGTCCAATATGCAGACGTCCATCTTCCGATTCCTCCAGCTCCTGATCCACAGCTGCCTCTCCCAGTGGCACCGAACATCAACGTTAAAGTTAAAGTTACGTTTAAAGAAAGTTTATAGTTAATATGTAAACTAACCATACGAACGGCATCACAAACGGAGGAAATTTCGGCACATTCAATTATTAAAAACTAAGATAAATACATTTATACCCTGGCATTATTATCACATTATGTAAACATGTTTTATTATACACTTAATTGCAAATGTTATAGATTTAATGTGCAAGGTAACATGGTAACATCAATTCGTCGACAACAAGCATGGCAATTTTGGCATCGACGAGGGCTACGAGACTACATCAACAAGGCGACCGAACAGTACTTGGCTACAATTCGTCCTCTCGCTAAACGCTCAGAGGAACTGCAAGTTTTTCCTAATTTTTTTCCACTACCTGAGGTGACAAAAACACTCTCATCTCCTTTCAACCAGAGTCCTAGTTTCTTCAGCAACACAGCTGAGATTTCGCAAAACTTGCATCTCCCAGTTGAGCAATGCGCTTGGCACCGTCACGGATCAACATCGCGGATCATCATCACGGATCATCGTCACAGATCACAGTGGAGATCGCAGAGCCCCAAGTGTAATTGTCGCACGAAATTCTGCCATCACATCGTTAAATTCGCCTTGCCCCTGAACGTTGACGTGCACGTCTTTCACAAATCCACGTGACTTTCAATATGAAATGATTTTTTTTTTTGAATCGACATGAAAGGAACACTTTAAGTGCGTCGCGTTTGCCATATCGTGTGTTTTCCATGAAACAGTTGTCAGATAACATAATGCTTGTGATTCAAACTCCGTAATATGATAACATCTTTTAGTTAACAACTTTCACAGTTGATTATTTTTTGTAAGAATTGAATTCTAATAGATTATAATAGTTTTAAGCATACTATTACTGATAATGCCCATTGTGTATATTTCATGTTTCTCTTGATATATATAGTGTATCGGTTAATTTTTATATAAAATAACCCCTAAGATTGTAAGAATTATCTCATATTTAAAGATTGATTATTGTTCATTTACGTATGTAATGAATTTTTTTTTATTAATGATATATAGAAAATTTTCTTTTCTACAAATTCTTGTACGTAAAATGTGTATTCAAAACCTTGATAGAACGTTTTTTTGATGTGTGTTTTTTTTTCTGATGTGTTTTTTTTTCAGTAAAGCACACCCTGTGGGTATGCTTTACTTTGGCAAAGTTGAGGTGTGTCGTGTGTCGTGTGTTTGATTATATTTTATGTTAATCTATTATTAAGATTTAGCTTATGTATATCATTTATTTCATTTCTCATACACGCAGACACGTGAACCAAGGCGCCTACATGTCGGGTGTAAATTCTTATTTCTTCTCGAAATCTATTATTATTGAGGCACAATGGCCCAAATTATAACATTCATAACGGGATACCTTTCTTACTAGCTTGCCAATTTAGCAGCACTCTAAATTCCTATCTTTGCGGCACCAAGCCATCGTCGATCTCCACCATAGGCTCATCCCTAACGGGACAGCCAAGGGTGAAGAGAGGGGATGTAACTAGGTCACGCAGGGTGAAGACCAACTCGAGATGTAGGGTCTCAATCGCTCTGATCTTGGTTCTCGTGCGAGCTCGACGTCTTCTGCTGTATTTTAACCATGTGAGTTATTTATATTAAATTATCACTATATTTTGATTTACTTCACTAAAATGTTCTCTTTGATTCGCCTCAGTTCCCGATAACTCTTGAGTATCGTCTCAAGACGGACCAAAACCAGTAGTCAACCGCTCTATTTTCAATTTCATTTAATCATGCTCGCCTAGGGGCTCACACTACTAGGATGGTGGCAGTGGCGTATTCGCTACCGATTAATTTCTATTTCTAAATTGCCAAGCGCTCCATGACACTAGATTCAGCGCCTTCTATGTTCATTCATAGTCATGTTTCTATCTCCATAGAGCCACGTTATAATCGGGGTTAGTCGAGTTGTTGGCGTGTGATTGCAGCATAGCGTCACTAGATTCACCGGCTTCTATGTTCATTCATAGTCATGTTTCTATCTCCATGGAGCCACGTTATAATCGGGGTTAGTCGAGTTGTTGGCGTGTGATTGCAGCATATAGCGTCACTAGATTCACCACCTTCTATGTTCATTCATAGATGTTTCTATCTCCATGGAGCCACGTTATAATCGGGGTTAGTCGAGTTGTTGGCGTGTGATTGCAGCATAGCGTCACTAGATTCACCACCTTCTATGTTCATTCATAGTCCTGTTTCTATCTCCATGGAGCCACGCCATAATCGGGGTTAGTCGAGTTGTTGGCGTGTGATTGCAGCATAGCGTCACTAGATTCACCGGCTTCTATGTTCATTCATAGTCCTGTTTCTATCTCCATGGAGCCACGTTATAATCGGGGTTAGTCGAGTTGTTGGTGTGTGACTGCAGCATAGCGTCACTAGATTCACCACCATCTATGTTCATTCATAGTCATGTTTCTATCTCCATGGAGCCACTTTATAATCGGGGTTAGTCGAGTTGTTGGCGTGTGATTGCAGCATAGCGTCACTAGATTCACCACCTTCAATGTTCAATCACAGTCCTTTTTCTATCTCCATGGAGCCACCTTATAATCGGGGTTAGTCGGGGGAGCTGAATAGCGCCATATGGAATAACGCCATATCGGCCTTTTTCTGTCCCACCGGAATAAAGAGTGGAGCTGTCACTGGAACAAAGTCATCTCACAATATGACGTTAATCCACTGGATTAACGCCATCCGACTTATGGCTTTATTCCGGTGGGACAGAAAATGGCCGATATGGCGTTATTCAGGCGACTCGGTTAGTCGAGTTTTTGGTGTGTGATTGCAGCGTAGCGTCACTAGATTCACCACCTTCTATGTTCATTCATAGTCCTGTTTCTATCTCCATGGAGCCACGTTTTAATCGGGGTTAGTCGAGTTGTTGGTGTGTGATTGCAGCATAGCGTCACTAGATTCACCACCTTCTATGTTCATTCATAGTCATGTTTCTATCTCCGTTGGAGACTCAACTATACTCAAATAAACTACAAATCCACTCTACAGTCGTTTTTCCGTGTTGCATAATTGGTAATGCTAAAACCCGACAAGGTGAAAAGATCCGGGTTCAAACCCCGGTACGGATAAACATTTGCTTCCAATAACTTTTGGCTTCGCGACCACTTATATTCTGGTGTTGTTAAATTTTGAGACACGTTGTCTGGGCCGGTGCAGGTTCAGCATGCCGGACGGCTGCGGCTGCGTCGACGACGTGGCCGGCCTGCGCGCGATGGTGGCCGAGCTGGGCAAGGCGCTGCACGCGCAGGACGTCCGCATCGCCGAGCTGCAGGAGATCAACGCGATGCAGGAGCGTGTGGTGTTGGTGCAGCAGCAGCAGATGAACAGCAAGGTGCGTGTTAGCGAACATCCGTGTTACTGCTGTGGCTAATGTTGCCATGCTGCTACATTATTGTTGGTATTACTATGTGCCTTGCCCAATGCCAGCAAACACCGGTGTCACTGCTGTTGCTAGTGTTGCTCTGCTGCTACGATTGTTGGCATTACTACGTGCTTTGCCTAATGCCAGCAAACGCCGGTGTCACTGCTGTTGCTAGTGTTGCCACGCTGCTACGATTGTTGGCATTACTATGTGCCTTGCCTAATGCCAGCAAACACCGGTGTCACTGCTGTTGCTAGTGTTGCCACGCTGCTACGATTGTTGGCATTACTACGTGCTTTGCCTAATGCCAGCAAACACCGGTGTCACTGCTGTTGCTAGTGTTGCCACGCTGCTACGATTGTTGGCATTACTATGTGCCTTGCCTAATGCCAGCAAACACCGGTGTCACTGCTGTTGCTAGTGTTGCCACGCTGCTACGATTGTTGGCATTACTACGTGCTTTGCCTAATGCCAGAAAACATGGCATACGGTGTTTGGCGTGTGGTTCATGGTGCTTGGTGCCTTTGGTGAGGTGGTTGCCGTTAGCTCTGTTTGCTGGTACCTTCTCTTCACCTTGTGTCAACTCTGTTCTCTCTCCCTCACTCCTGCACGCTTCAGGAGGAACAGGTAAAGCTGGCCAACCAGGAGGTGGAGGTCGTGCGACGCAAGAGCGCCGAGCTGGACAGCAACGTGAAGCGGCTGCGCGTGTCCATCGAGGCGTTCGAGCGCGTCCAGACGGCGGGCGAGGCACGAGACGGCCTCGAGGCGAAGCAGGCGCGCGATAAGATCGACGAACTGACCGCCGAGGTCGCGCGCTTGACCAAGCTGACGGACGAGTTGAAGAAACAGCTCGACGAGCGCCAGACAGCGTTGCCGGTGAGTGGCGTCCTGGGACAGCGATATTAACCTAACGTATTACAACAATAATGCGTTCAAGATCGGGAAATTAGCAGTGTTACGGGCGTTCTGCTCATTTTAGCTGATTTTTCAAGCAAAAATGAAGACTTTGTGAGATAAACAGGCAATGCAAGTACCAAATACCGTGTACATTGCTGTGGTATCAATCCCATACCTCCAGACAATGGTGTTATAGCGCTGCTAGTGTTGCCATGCTGCTGCGAATGTTGGCATTACTATGTGCCTTGCCTAATGCCAGCAAACACCGGTGTCACTGCTGTTGCTAGTGTTGCCACGCTGCTGCGAATGTTGGCATTACTATGTGCTTTGCCTGATGCCAGCAAACACCGGTGTCACTGCTGTTGCTAGTGTTGCCACGCTGCTACGATTGTTGGCATTACTACGTGCCTTGCCTAATGCCAGCAAACACCGGTGTCACTGCTGTTGCTAGTGTTGCCACGCTGCTACGATTGTTGGCATTACTATGTGCCTTGCCTAATGCCAGCAAACACCGGTGTCACTGCTGTTGCTAGTGTTGCTACGCTGCTACGATTGTTGGCATTACTATGTGTCTTGCGTAAAGCCAGCAAAAACCGGTGTCACTGCTGTTGCTATTGTTGCTACGCTGCTACGATTGTTGAAATTACTATGTGCCTTGCGTAAAGCCAGCAAAAACCGGTGTCACTGCTGTTGCTAGTGCCGCCACGCTGCTACGATTGTTGAAATTACTATGTGCCTTGCCTAATGCCAGCAAACACCGGTGTCACTGCTGTTGCTAGTGTTGCTACGCTGCTACAATTGTTGGCATTACTATGTGCCTTGCCTAATGCCAGCAAACACCGGTGTCACTGCTGTTGCTAGTGTTGCCACGCTGCTACGATTGTTGGCATTACTATGTGCCTTGCCTAATGCCAGCAAACACCGGTGTCACTGCTGTTGCTAGTGTTGCCACGCTGCTACGATTGTTGGCATTACTATGTGCCGTGCCTAATGCCAGCAAACACCGGTGTCACTGCTGTTGCTAGTGTTGCTACTCTGCTACAATTGTTGGCATTGCTATGTGCCTTGCCTAATGCCAGCAAACACCGGTGTCACTGCTGTTGCAAGTGTTGCTACGCTGCTACGATTGTTGGCATTGCTATGTGCCTTGCCTAATGCCAGCAAAAACCGGTGTCACTGCTGTTGCCAGTGTCGCTACGCTGCTACGATTGTTGAAATTACTATGTGCCGTGCCTAATGCCAGCAAACACCGGTGTCACTGCTGTTGCTAGTGTTGCTACTCTGCTACAATTGTTGGCATTACTATGTGCCATGCCTAATGCCAGCAAACACCGGTGTCACTGCTGTTGCAAGTGTTGCTACGCTGCTACGATTGTTGGCATTGCTATGTGCCTTGCCTAATGCCAGCAAAAACCGGTGTCACTGCTGTTGCCAGTGTCGCTACGCTGCTACGATTGTTGAAATTACTATGTGCCTTGCCTAGTGCCGCCTTGCATCGGGTCTGGCTACTGGAAGATAATCATGATTTTCTGCATCTCGTTTTCCTCTGTGATAACACATGACTTTCATAACATGTTGGAAAAGTGTGTAGAGAACTCGAGGCATGCAGCACAGCATGAAATACCTTGCTGCATTCATTATTGAGAGCATGGTGAAACTTTTTTTGGGAAAATGCGAAGCAATGTGAATGTTAAAACATGATTTATTTACATCTACCGAAATGTATTTTATTATTTTTTGTTCACAGAAACCAGGAACCATCCCAGATGCAGGCACAAAAAGGTACATACAGCTTGCAATCATCTGGCATCATTAAATACCTAGTAATAAGAAGTTTTATTTCTTCGAACTTGGAGGATTCGTACACAGCTAACAACTGTCATGTTGCTTTCATTTGAAGCGACGAAAGCTGCCACTGCGCCGAGGAAGAATATCACTGCGACTGTCTCGACGGCGCCGACGCCGACGCCGACGCCGACGGCGACCCGTGCAGCAACCTCGTGAACGGCCACGACGACGATTTCGAAGACGAGGTCTTCAAGAGGTTCAAACAAGATGCGATCCAAGCCAGACAGGAGGTCGAATTGGTAAACGTTTGCTGTATTTTCAATAATTAACCCATCGATTACTAATACTTGATTAGAGGAGAATTTGCTTAAGATTCCGTTCCAAGATATAATATATGACTGACTTAATTTAATTTAAGTTTTAGTTGCACCACCGTCCCGGTGTAATACTAGTGTTAGTTGATCTTGTGTTTTTTGGGGCTAGGATTGTTGACATTAGAGCATTCAATTGTGCTAAGGGCCGGTATTACAACTTTTGTCAACTCTGGGTTAAGCATCTAACCCCTAGAAACAAATGAATTCCACTGCATCCCATTGGCCGTTGCCTTAACAAATAACTTAACTCCAACTTTAACCTGGAGTTGGCAAAATTGTAAAATCGGGTCTTAGAACAACACAACAGCATCACACAAATTCCCATTGATGGCATCAAAAATACCCACGAGCTTCATCAATAATACTTAACTCCATGTTTAATTCAAAGAAAAAGCCCATTTACGACTTGTGACTGATTTCTCTACATTAATATTTGGTTTTGGAATCAAGCATGTAGTACGAATGTTGCTCTATTTAATTAATGAAAAACCCTCTCCGCTCAGCACAAGAAGTCAACATTACTAGCACAACACCAATATATTAACATGAAATACATTTTCAGACACAATTTTTTTTCTATTTATTAAAAAAACAAAGCTACTAGAACAAAGCAGGAGATATGCTTGTGAGAAATGTAGCATTAAGGCAGTGCTCTTGTTTTTGATTTTGATATTTTTAATTAGCGCCTTACGGATTTTGTGATATGAGGTATTGAAATGTAAATAGCAGCCATTTTTCAAGTATGACCTTATCCTAGTCCTTACAGGACTATTCTACCTGTAGTCAACCAATCACTCTTTGACAAGACTCGTTACTTTCGGTCGTTTCCTAATCCTAGCACCTTTAAGTGTTCAGAAAAAAACAATATTTCAGAGCATTCAATGCACTACATCTTCTATAGTCAATACACAGTTAAAAAGTCACCCATAAAACCTGTGTGCTGTGTCAGATTCGCAAGAGCAGCGGCCAGGTGGGCAGCCAGGCGCTGGAGTCGTCGGTGCGCTCGATCCGGCGGCTGCACGTGGAACTGCGGAACGAGCAGCGGCGCAGCATCGAGCAGATGGAGGCCGCCACCGGGCTCTTCAGGCAAGTCGCCACTGGACTCTGCTACTAGCAGCGAATCGTTGTGGGCTACCGGGTCAACGTAGGGGTGGCTTTGACTTGATGTTCACTTGGAAGGCGTTTGGCTGTGCAGCGTTCTTGTGAATACTAGGCTATGCGATTATATTGCGCGTGCGCATAGCCTAGAGGCTTTTATGATCAATTTAAAATGTTCGGCGTTAATTTAGCAGCTTTCTTGATGACATTCGCTACCTGAAAATGTTATGGTTAAGTCGTCGAGAAATTATTCGAATATTTTAAAACGAAAAAACGTTTCAAAGAAAAACTATGTAATTTATTTGCCTCAAAATAACACAGTATATTATTTTTAACATTTTTAACGCACAGAGTATAATTTGTCAACAAAAGTGGAAGATAAAGTTAGTAGGTACTTTAAAAAAAAATGCAAAAGAGTGAACTCCTTGTACCCCACAGGGCATCGCTGGAGCAGGAGCAAGACAAGGTGCTGATCAAGGACAAGATCGTCGAGGACCAGCTGGCCACCATCCAGCAGCAGAAGGAGCAGCTGAAGCGGATGGAGCGAGACCTGCGCGACTCCAACCAGCGGGCTGCGCAGCTGCTCATGCAGCTCAAGGTCAGCACTCGAGTCGAACCGCGATCGATTTAACGACGCAATGTTTTGACGACTGGCCCTTTGGCACTGGTCTAACGGCGTCGGCGAATGAAAGGGTGATGATGAACCTAACCAATGGCTAGAAGGGAGGAGGGGTAACCCGGTGCCGGCACGTTGCCTACTCCTGTCGAAAAGCACCGAGGGGACCACCGGCTTTACGTCCCTTCCGAAGGACGGTGCAACTCGAACGACAGGATTCCTCCACTAATCCGTGCTGTCGAGAGGTTGACAAGCAAGGCGAGTGAAGTTGTCGTACTAACTTCAAACCCTTCAACATCAACTGATCAAGTGCACGATGTTCACCCATCCAACACCCAAGCCACTACCGGTGACGTAATTGCGCAGGAGGCGCAGCGACGCGAGAAGGAGCTGACCGAGCGGCTGCGCCAGCTATCCGACGATGCCCCGAGCTGCGACTGCGCGCCGTGCGGTGCGCAGCTCGACGCGCAGGACGCGGCGCTGCAGCAGCTCGAGGTGCAGTTCTCCGTCAAGCAGCGCGAGTGGGAGGCGAGGATGTGCGCGGCGCAGCAGGAGAAGGAGGCGGCGGTGGCGGCGGCCAGGTCAGCAAAGACGCGGGGGCTCTGTTTTTTACTAGCGGTACGAGCGTGGCGAGTGAAGCGAAATCTTTTATTACACTTTAATGCTAAAAAAATCAGGAAATTTATTTATTTATTTGTTTATTATTTATTTATTTGTGATGGGTTAGCTGAGCAGGAAAAATGTGCGTTCAAACCGGGATAGGAACCCGGGACCTTCCGCTTGCCGGGTGGTTGCTCTGACCAACTGAGCTATCCGACCGCACAAGATTCCTGCCTTCGCTGGGTGAGGAAAGGGCTCTCTCGGGAGCGAAGGGGAAGAAGTGACTCGTAATGGTACGAGTAACAACAAACACAAAAAATTAAAACATTCCTGATATTTTAAGCAGATAACCGAAGATTTTGCTCCACTCGCCACGCTTGTTACGCGCATCAATGAAAGTAGAAAGTGGAGATTTAGTAAAACAGTAAATCGACTGAAATTCAATAACTCACCTTCATCAGTCTCCACCAATTTGTACCATCCTTTTACATCTCTTTTTCTTCTCCTATATTTTCATTTCTCAATCTCCTTCCATGGTACATACTCCCAACTACATCCTCATACCTTAAGACCAAATCCCACTGATGACACCAATTGTAGCGCGCGTACTAGTTTTGACTTTTAAAACTCTGGGGCTTCGTGTGTTAGTGCCATCATAGGAAGTAGGTGGTGAATTTAGTGACGCTTTACTGCAATCACACAACAACTCGATTAAGTAACCCCGGTTCCCAAGTAAGCCACAGCAAAACGCTAAACGCATTGCCTGTGAACGTGAATCTAACGCTTTGCCTGTAAACGTGAAGCTAACGCTGTGCCTGTAAAAGTGAATCTATAACTCTGTGCCTGTGAACGTGAAGCTAACTCCCCACCGGACGCACCGGATGTCGCAGGTTCGCGACGGTGAAGCTAGTGGAGGCGACCAACGAGTTTCGGCGGCAGCTGGCGTCGCACAAGGAGGCGCAGGAACTGCTGGCGCTTCACGTGACGGGCGGTGGCACCCCGAAAAAGGTACGTGCTGCGTCTTAGCCGGGTCTTAGCTGGATTAATTATCTGTATATTGATTACTAGTTTCATACGGAACGGTTTGTCAACGTTGGAAACACCGGTTCTCGTGAGAACACCGAAGTTAAGCCCCATTATCATGAAGTCCCATTAACGCCATAGTCAATGTAATAGTATAAATACCTCCTCATCTAATATCTGTAAATAGCTAGATTTAATTATGGATAAAGACAACAGGAATGACATAGTAGTCTGTGATAGCATCCAAACAAGGTCGTGTTTGTGTGTAAACGAGCTAAATGACATCTACAAAAGCCAGGATAGCGTCAAAATATTTCATTTAAATATAAGAAGCATCAACAAACATTTCGATGAAACTCTTGTAATGCTAAATGAATTTACTTTCAGATTTGATATAATAATATTCACTGAAACCCACATTCAGGGGGATACAAATGATTTTCAGATTGATGGCTACTCAGCACATTTCTTCAACTCTAAAAAAAGTAAATCTGATGGTATTCTCATTTACACAAATGCTAATTATGTATCTAATGTAAAATCAGAGCCTATTATCTCCATCTCTGAGGCTAATGCGGCTCTTGTAACATTTACCCACAACAACGAAAGTTATGAAGTTGTGTGTGTCTATAGGTCACCTTCTACCTTTATAAAGACTTTTATTACTCAAATAGATACCTTTTTGCATACATTGAAAGCAAGCCACAGATTTTTAATTGGTGATACAAATATTAATATTGATGAGACCACTAATATGCTTGCAAATAAGTATCAATTAAAGTATCAGGATGTTATGACTACTAATGGGTTTGTGTCCTGCATTAATGCTCCTACTAGAATAACTGCAAGCACAAGCTCTTGTATAGATCATGTTTTCTTAAATTCTAAGCGCGACTCAAACATCTTACCTTGTATCCTACAAACTAGCATTACTGATCATTTTGCCATTGCATTCTCATGGGAAAACTCTCCGCCTCAGAAAGACGATGACCCTGGTCTCAGTAAAGGCTCAAAGCTGTTAACCAAATCTAAGATCTCACACCATATTGACTACAAAAGGTTAATTGAAGAAATATCAGGCATAACATGGCAGAATGTATTTGACTGTGACGAGCCTGAATTAGCACTACAATTATTTATATCTCAATTTCAAATATCTATTAAAAGCGCATCCTCTTCACGTGAATTTAACTTACGTTCAAAATCAAGAAAAATAAAGCCCTGGATCACAAAAGGTTTAATAACATCCATACGTAAGAGAGACGCAATGGGCAGAGCAGTTAAAAAGAATAGTGCTTACTGTATTGCGAATAACCTCCCTATGAACCAAGATTTTTTAAAGAAGTACAAAATGTATAGAAACTATCTAAACGCGCTCATAAGGCAGACAAAAAACAGCTATTTTAAAAATAAAATAAAACTTTGTAAAAATGACCCCAAAATGCTGTGGCGAGTGATAAATGATGCCACGGGTAATTATGACTATGATAAAAGAATAAATGTAATCAAAGAGATAAAAATTAACGATAAACTAGTGAACGCCGGAGAGAGCCCTGTGGAAGTTGCCAACGGCTTTGTAGATTACTTCACCGACGTAGGTTATACTTTAGCTAGTAAGATTATCAATAAGCAGACATTTCACGGCCCTAATTTAGAACAGAAGCCAGTGAGTAAAGTAAAAGATTCCATTGTATTTCAACCTGTAACTAATGAAGAAGTTCACAGGTATATTTCAAAATTAAAAGACAATTCTGCTAGTGGGATTGACGAAATACAAGTTGCAACTTTAAAAAAATGTAGCCCGTTTATAACTAATCCAATAGTACATATATTTAACCGATGTTTAAAAAATGGGATTTTCCCAGACTCACTTAAAACAGCTATAATTAAGCCTATCCATAAATCAAACGACACAACTGTATTAGGCAACTATAGACCAATATCGTTACTCACCCACATCTCAAAATTATTAGAAAAATGTATCAAAGCGAGGCTCATGAAATTTTTTGATAAACATAGTACAATTTCTAATTCGCAGTTTGGATTCAGAGCCAACATGAGTACGCAGGATGCAATTTATTCTTTCACGACGAAAGTAGCCAAAAGCTTAGATAAATCTCTCAAAACTATAGCGATTTTCCTAGATCTTGCGAAAGCGTTCGACACAGTTAACCACTCGCTCCTTCTAGAAAAATTAGAATGCTACGGAATTAGAGATGTCCCCCTAGACCTTTTAAAGAGCTATCTTTCCTGCAGAACTCAATGTGTAAAAATTAACGGCAAACTTAGCCACCCGAGAGTACTTGAATGCGGGGTGCCGCAAGGCACCGTACTTGGACCCATTCTTTTTCTCATTTATATTAACGACCTTTGTAACATAAAGCTTAACGGAAAGCTTATATCATACGCAGACGATACTGCACTTATTTTCGTTGGACAATCATTTAAGGAAGTGAGGGAACGTGCTGAAATAGGCTTACAAAAAGTATGTGCGTGGCTTGATAAAAATATTCTGACACTGAACCAAGAAAAAACTGTCTTTATGACTTTTTCGTGTTATGATAACTCAGAATCCAATACTGTTAGTCTTAAAATACACACCTCAAACTGTGTCAGAAAAGACCAGACATGCTTATGCTTTAACTTAAATAAATCTGTCGCATTCAAGTACCTCGGAGTGATCATTGACCCCCACCTGAACTGGAAGAATCATATTATCACTACCACACGCAAATTGAGAGTAGTCAGTTACAAATTTTACAGACTCCGTTCAATCTTAAATAAAGACAATTTAAAATTAGTATATTATGCATTTGCTCAGTCATACCTCATTTATGCAATCCTAGGATGGGGTGGTTCTACCAAGTCTAATTTAAAGCCGTTAGAAACTGCCCAAAAGTCAATAATAAAAACAATACTGAAACGCCCTCGGTATTATCCGACTGAGAAATGTTTCTCTGAATTTAAAGTCTGCAGCGTTCGTAACCTATTTGTAAAGACCCTTTTATTACACACGTTCAAGAATAAACATTTTTTCCAATCTCAGAATGATCCGGTCCACTTGACCAGATCGTCTAATATCTCTCGGCTCCAAATACCAAGAATGCTAACATCCCTTGGTCAGAGACAAGCTGTTTACCTAGGACCCAAATTATTTAATGCTCTGCCTATCTCGATTTCTCTTGTTGCCAGCAGTGATTTTAATTTATTTAAAAACAAACTATGTGCTTGGCTACATACAGTTAACCAAAACAGTCTTTGAGCCTTTACAACAGTTTTTTTGTGAGTATCAAATTTCAACTCACTGCATAATTAACCTACATTGTATACTGGATTTTGCATATTATTTTATAGAAGAATGCTGATAAACCTTTCATTAACTTACTTTATTATACTCGTTCTACTACTAAAATAGTCACTTGAAGTATTCCCCATCTTGCTTATTTATTTGTTTATGTAAACCTATTCTGATATTCTCTCCCACGCACAAGCTTCGGCTTATGTGGGTATTTATTGTTGCTTCTGCCCTCATATGTATTATGTTTTTTTGTATGTATAGTAAACCTGCATATGCATCAATAAATAAATATATATAATAAAAAAAAAAAAAAAAAGCAACATCGCGCCGAGTCAGGTGTTTGATGGGTGACCATCATGCACATGATCAGTTCGGTTCGGGAGAGAGGTCGGAGGGTTTGAAGTTAGTACGACAACTTCACTCGCCTTGCTTGTCAACCTCTCGACAGCACGGATTAGTGGAGAAATCCTGTTGTTCGAATTGTACCGTCCTTCGGAAGGGACGTAAAGCCGGCTTGGTGCTTTTAGACAGGAGCTGGCCACGTGCCGGCACCGGGTTTCCCCTCCTCCCTTCTAGGCTAGGCTAGGATCATCATCACCCTTTCATTCACCGACGCCAAAGGGCCTAAGGGCCAGTTGTCAAGACATTTCGTCGTTAAACAGCAATAATCAATCAATAAGTTTCATAGGCATTTATCCAGCACCGACGAAAATGCTAAAATGAGTTAGTTATCAAACAAACACTGTTTTGGGCATAAACGATGCTGTGCACATGTTCAGAAGTCCCGGGGCGGCGTCGGTGGCTGCACGTGTTCGACGGACGCAGACCTTCCGCATCCGCCCAGCGACGGCGAGCTGGGTGGCCGCTGGACCACGCGGCGCGAGATCGTCATCGAGCGCAGCACCGGCCGGTCGCCGCGCAGGTGCGTGTACCCCACGACCCTCCGTTGTTTGCCCCTGGCTTAACGCACCGCTACCACCGATTCCCAATGCTATAGCAAACATCTCACCAGGCTGTAGGATGGGGGAAACTCTGCCAGCAAACATCTCGCCAGGCTGTAGGATGCAGGACACTCTGCCAGCAAACATCTCACTAGGCTGTAGGATGGGAGAAACTCTGCCAGCAAACATCTCGCCAGGCTGTAGGATGCAGGACACTCTGCCAGCAAACATCTCACCAGGCTGTAGGATGCAGGACACTCTGCCAGCAAACATCTCACCAGGCTGTAGGATGGGGGAAACTCTGCCAGCAAACATCTCGCCAGGCTGTAGGATGCAGGACACTCTGCCAGCAAACATCTCACCAGGCTGTAGGATGCAGGACACTCTGCCAGCAAACATCTCACCAGGCTGTAGGATGGGGGAAACTCTGCCAGCAAACATCTCGCCAGGCTGTAGGATGCAGGACACTCTGCCAGCAAACATCTCACCAGGCTGTAGGATGCAGGAAACTCTGCCAGCAAACACCTCATCAGGCTGTAGGATGCAGAACACTCTGCCAGCAAACATCTCACCAGGCTGTAGGATGCAGGACACTCTGCCAGCAAACATCTCATCAGGTTGTAGAATGCAGGACACTCTGCCAGCAAACATCTCACCAGGCTGTAGGATGCAGGACACTCTGCCGGCAAACATCTCACCAGGCTGTAGGATGCAGGACACTCTGCCAGCAAACATCTCACTAGGCTGTAGGATGCAGGACACTCTGCCAGCAAACATCTCACCAGGCTGTAGGATGCAGGACACTCTGCCAGCAAACATCTCACCAGGCTGTAGGATGCAGGACACTCTGCCAGCAAACATCTCACCAGGCTGTAGGATGCAGGACACTCTGCCAGCAAACATCTCACCAGGCTGTAGGATGCAGGACACTCTGCTAGCAAACATCTCACTAGGCTGTAGGATGCAGGACACTCTGCCAGCAAACATCTCACCAGGCCGCCAGGCTCGCCATCAGGGCCTTGTTACCTAATTCCGTCAAGAGTTTGCCACATTTTGGACGATGAGCAACTTTTTCCTCTTATTTTGAAAGGGCTTTTTAGGCTATGCTGCCTACCGATTTTGTTCATTTACTTCTCATATCATAAGAAGGTGAGAAATCTTTTCTCCTAATTCAGTGCATGATTTATTTTTGGCAGGCCAAGTTACCGCCAGTGATTTTGTCGGAAAATGCGGAAGTTAACTGCGAAGAAATGTTTCGTACACTAAACTGTTCAACTTGTAAAATGTAAACTATAGAAAATGTGCATTGTGCCATATTTCATTAAATATATTGTAATATAACTTTGTTCCATGCAGCTTTACTACTTGACTAAGTTGCTTGTTGACTAAGAGTCTTATAGGTAAAAAGCTTAAATTGGTTTGAAAGGTTCATAAAAGTTAATCATATATTCATAGAATTTCAGCTAATTCAAAAATTAATATTAAGGAAACTTTGTAGATATGAATACCGAATTGTATTTTATACATTTCTTGTACATTTTTTTGCATGAAATACTTCAAACTTACAATATTTACACACGCATATTCAGTATATGGAAAAACTCAAACTTTAGCTAAACAATGAAAAAAAAGTATTCGCAACTCCAAGCAACACAGCCCACGGCAGAGAAGCAGTGCTCTGGCAGATAGGCTCGCTTTAAGTGTTTCCTGTTGGCGCCATGGCACTGAGGTAGGCTTGCACTTCTTCGTCGCTGGCGTTCTCCATGCGCAGCGTGCGCTCCAGGCGCTTGAGCGCCGTCTTCCGGATCTTGTCCAGGTACTCGGGATACGACGCCATCGCTCTGTGACATCAACGTAGGTAAAACCTTTCCAGGCTTAGGTCATATTCAAAACATTGCCTACATTTACAATTTACCAACTCATCAAACTAAATCCACAAGGCGCTATTTCGAAATCTCAAATTCAAACACTAGAACAGTGGCTAAACGCTTTATTTACTACTTGAATTTCTTCAAGCTTTTTACCAGTAACTTTATTGTCACATTTATATAACTAGGTAAACGATTAGTAGAGCCTACACTCGTTGCAGGATGAGCGAGCCGTAATCTCCCTGAGGAAATCCAAACGGAAAACAACTGACAATCATTTAATAAATCGAATAAAAATCGGTACTGAAACCGTTTAGAGGCAAAAAAAAACTATTTCTCTAATTAGCAAAATACTTCATGTACGAATCTGAAACTTAGGCAATTCGTTTAACTTGTTATCATATATATTCAATCCAAATTTGGTGCGGATCGGTTAATTAGTTACGAAGCTAGTACCAAAAAACTGAAAAATTTACGGGTTTTTGCTCATAAAAACAAAATGGCTAAACAGATTTTGCTCAAAAACTATACAGCACCTCGCTGAGTCACCACGAACGTTTTTGCCAAATTTCGTAACGATCCGTGACCTTTAAGTAGGGCTGCTCGTTTTTGTGACAAACAAAAAAAAAAAAAATCCAAATGCTTTTTTTTCCCCTATGTTGTGAAATTGAAGGATTTCGCTGGCTTCGCTCGCTCATCCAATCATATTGATTACAAGTGCTGAACGGACATGGATATTCTTAAATTTAAAAGACTTATAACCCTCCTTAATAACGCCATATGAGCATAATATGGTGTTAATCCAGTGGATTTATCCCATATTAAAGTATGCATTTATTCCGGTATATATCGGATATAATAGATGCGTATTCACCGAGGCTATCCATCAGTATGCGGTTCGACTCGCACCGAATGTCCCTGCGCCCGTACTTTCGAATTACCCGCAACTCCCATAAGAGCCCATGTTAATTTACCTCAAAGCTAAATCTAATTATCTCTTACAATTTAAATTTCTAAGGAAAAGACAAAAATATAAGAGATATTGATGAGAGCTATTCACTGAAGGTGGGTAAGAAGTCACAGCTTTCTCCAAGCTATTTTAAAGCTAGCGGAGCCGAGATGAACGCTAGGCCACAAGCTATACAGACCTTATCCTGAGTCAACATGTCGTTTTGGACAAGAATTACTTTTAAAATAAACTTGTACTCGCTTCTGTGTTTTGCCTCGGTATTTACAATTAGGTTGTGTCTGAACCTTTATCCTATGGAAGTGAGCAAATAACACTGACCGGTAAAAGTCGTCGCGTTGCAGGACAAAGAGCTCGCACTTCTCGAGGGTCACGACGCTGGCGACACGTTTGATGTTGGAGAGCACCAGCGCGATCTCACCGAAGTGGTTGCCGTCCTCCAGATGACACACCTGTCGTCGCAGGAAACGCACCGGTAAAACGTGACAACGCCAATGTATTTTAGCTTCATATCATTGACTACGTAGCGAAATTGACTGTAAAATCCGGTGTTTTTTTTTTTTTTTTTTAAATTAATAATCGAATCATAATTACATCATTGCTTTGCTAGTCGCTTTTCTGGCATGTTCCACTAAGCCACTAGTGGGCTTTTATGTGGATTTCAAGTTATTACATTTTTTATTTTTTTTTGTAATTTCATGTGCTCTTTTATGACATTTTCATTTTTTTTTTGCATACCTACGAGTGGGTAATGAGTGGACAAATAATAATATAATATAATATAAGATAATATAAGATAACATAATATAACATAAGATAAGCAAGATAATTTGTAATAAAATATAATAGATACAAGATAAGCTATAGGAAATAGTTACATCATTTCGTCTAATAACAGGTTTTTGAACAATCTTTTTACATTTTTGTAATTAGTTAGATTTTGGTTTAGTTCTGATATTTGATTAAAGATTGAAGGAATTTCATAAGATAGCTGACGTTTACCGTATTTATTGTTGTACCTCGGAACGTTGTAAGTTGGCAATGTTTGTAAACGTGTATTTGCTGTATGCGGTTTTAATATTTTATATTCGTTGTTAAAGTAATGTTTTAGAATGAAACGATACTTGTAAAGTTGGGATAACGGGAGTAGTTTAATATGGCTGTATTTTCTGTTTATGTTTTCATTTTGATCACCTTCGAACCTGGGAGTAATAACTGATATTATTTTGTTTTGCAAAGAAGATAGCTTGCGTAAATGACCTTTCGTTGCATTGCCCCATGCCAATATACCATATGTCAACAAGGATTCTACGATTGCCGAATATATTGATCGCAATGTGTTATACGGTACAATTGATTTGAGATTATACAGATAAAATACGGATGTTCTCAACCGAGATGCGAGTGTAGAGATGTGTGCTTTCCATGAGAAAGTGCTGTCAATTATCAGACCTAAATATAGATGGTTCTCTACTTCGTCTAGTGTGATACAATCATATCCACATCCCCTATCGTCGCTTGAGTGGAGGCAATCGTATGAATGATATTTTATATTAATTCCTCGAGGCACATCTTTATTGTATGGAGAGGTGATATGCATTACTTTTGTTTTGTCGCCGTTTATTACCAAATTGTGATCATGTGACCAGCACAGCATTTTTTTGAAGTTATCCTGCATGACCACTTCCGCTTCTTCAATGTTTGTATCTGCGTTCAGAATTACCGTGTCGTCTGCGTACATGAATACTTCACAATTTTTAAGACAACCAAACAAATTATTAACGTATATTATGTATAGTATCGGTCCAAGTATAGACCCTTGTGCGACGCCAGAGGATACGGTCATCTTTACGCTTTCCGTTTTCTTTATTTTCACGATTATTTTTCTATTTTCTAGATAATTTTCGAACCATTTAAGTAGGTGTCCTCCTATGCCTATGTTGGATAATGCTTCTAATAATTTTTTATGGCTTATGGTATCGAACGCTTTTGAAAAATCTATAAATACCGCAACAACGTGTTTATTTTCATTTAGTTTTGAATTTATATAATCAGAGAAGGTTACAAATAAATCCGAGGTTCCTTTATGCCTTTGGAATCCGTATTGTCTATTATTAATGATGGTATATTTCTCAAGATAATCTATTAACTTATTTGCAATGCAGCGTTCTAATATTTTTTCAATCACGGGTAAAATAGAAATAGGTCTGTAGTTTTTATAATTCATGTGATCTCCTTTTTTGTATATCGGTTTAACAATCGAAACTTTTAATTTATCTGGTACCTTACCAAGTTTGAGTGATTGATTCACCAATTTCTTTATTACAGGCACAATTTTGTCGTTTAACCGTTTTAAATCACATGCGCGAATTCCATCAATCCCTGGTTGTTTATTCACGTTTAATGTGGTGAGTATTTGTGATATCTCCTTATCATTTACGTAAGGGGTTTTCATCGATTGTGAATAGTTTGGAATTATCGTTGTGCTGGAGGTTTTTATGTCGCAATCGTGCGTCAATGCCTTTACGTCGTTTACAAACGTTGCCACGAAACTAGACGTCACATGTTCTAATGAATCACTTTTACCTACATATTGCATTATGACTTCATCGGCCGAATTTTTCATCTTTTTACCCATAATTTCGTTGATCGTTTGCCAAGCACTTTTTATGTCATTTGCATTTCCAAGTTTTTCTTTAAAGTAGCGCCTTTTACTCGCTCTCACGAGTTTATTTACTAACTTCCTCAGTCTTATGTAGTCTTCTTTGTACACATTTGATAATAACAGATTTTTACAATTTCTCCATAGTCTATGTTTCTTGTCTCTCTCTTTTATATTTAAAATAATATCCTTTGTGATCCAGGTTTTTCCGTTATTTTTGCGTTTGCTATTTTTATCATTTAAGGTTTGAGAGGCCCGTTCATAACAAACTTTGAACTTATCAACAAGGTAATTATATATACAGGTACAGTCGTCACTATCATTGGCCTCCATCCAGTTTACCTTGAAAACTAACTTGTACCTTAGTTTTCATACAATGGTACCTTAGTTTTCAGGTACCGGTACCGGTTTTCCGGTACCTTAGTTTTCATACAATGTGATTCATGGTGGTTTAATCTGGTTGCCTTCCAGACTTTGTAATTTTGGTCCTACTATAACAAACCATTGTTTAAACCCCTTTTCATGAATCCAGAAAGTATCAGGTGGAGATATAAACTTTTCTCCACAAAGGGCTGATCCAACGACGCACTGGATCTCTCTCTTTTCGGTATTTTAATTTTCATTTGCTCTGATTCACTTTACATTGGTTTTGCCTGAATCAGACTCGATTAAGTTTTCCTTTTAGGCAAAACTAAATCAGAATTTAGCCAATCCTAAACTAGCCGTTGCAGTAGGAACGTATCTTTCCAGACGTGATAAATAAACAGTACCTCTTTGCCGGCAGATGAGTAAACCGCGACGGTGCCGGACTTGATGAAGTACATCTGGTTGCCGGCCGAGTGCAGACGGATGACCTCCTCGTTTCCCAAGAAGAACTCGATGCGCATGACCGACACGATTCTCACCAACACGGACACCGGAAGCTCGGTGAAGAACGCCACATCGGAGACCAGGTCCTTGGAGCGTTGGAACATGAAGTCCTGGAACCAGGTAGGTTCGAGTGATGGAACAATACAATTCCTGTAACCAGCTTACCGCAGCGTTGTCACACGGCTCAGACCTGTTTCCGACACAAGTCTCACATGGTCTTGCTTATAGGCTCTGACCCGGTCGGTAGGATCTGACGCAATTCGCACACGGTTCCAGTTCCACGTCCCAATAGAACCGTCACACTCACCTGCTTGAGCTGCGAGGAGATCGAATGCATGACCTTGGGCTCGTTGAAGAAGGCCTTCTGGTAGCGGAACCTGTAGAACTCGACCACATGCAGCTGGAGCCGCCGCGGCAGCTTCCTTGAGTCCATGAACTGCTTCACCTGCGTCATCATCGCGTCGTACCGCGTGGACGACGCGTGCTTCGCGCGCGCCATCTGTAAGTTTTTCCCTGCAACCGCGTTCAACCACGAGTGAGCTCGTTATTTTGCGAATACCTTTTCATGCTCAGTTGTCAAACTTGGGAGCGCCAATTTACCTCGTTGAAGTCGAGCGTGGCAATCATTTTACCTGTCATCGTGTGTGTCTCCTGTATTGTCGCGAACTTTCAAACTTTGTGAGAGTGAAGCGATGGCCTCGGGCTTGCTTGGTCCATGCCGAAGTCACGAGTTCCAGTAAACAGGAGGCCTACTTACCGACAACCACGAGGAAGAAGATTTGGCCGATCCAACACAAGATGGTCGTACTGAGCTGATCTTCGATGTTCAACGGGATGTAACGGATACAGAGACCCATCGAGGCGGAGATGATACGAATCAGGCTCCTCGAATACTTGTAGATAGGTGGTTCCTCACCCGCTCCAGTGAGTCTAAACCAGGAGCTGAAATACCATCACAATCTCTGAAATAATGCTCTGATCTGTCGTTTTGGAAGTCGACGTGGAAGCAGGACATTTGGCGAGTGATTCGTGAGTTTTGGATGGACCGATTATTGAAATGGGTGTTCACTTGATTCAATGAAACAGATTGCAAGTAACATAGATTTTGGCAAAGACAATTTAGCTGGTTTATTGAAAGCTACGTTGCCGAATTTAAGCTGTTGTGAATATGCTTAGCTGATCCTTGATCTAAGTCTGGAAAAACCCAATCAAATAGTTATTTTGAAAACTTATGTTCGAAGATTGGGAAGTCAGGAATTTCCAAAAATAATAAAAACTTACGTATGGCTTTGTCCTGAGTCAAAATTGTCGAAAAATGATGAGACATAAAAGACTAAGCAGGACGAGTAGTGTACGTAGTAGATAACTAGAAAGACATAAAACGTGTAGACCTCGGGCTCGTGGGCCAACCCGAGCACCTGTCAAAAGATAAAAAATAACGTTACAGCTTGTCATGACAAGGCTATGTTGGTAACAGTATAAAGTGGTCATGTGACTTGCAGACGCTAGTAGCTAGGAACAGGAACTATATCAGTATCACTGCTGGCACTGACATTCCAGACATTGCAATTTTTTTCGGACTATCAGATTTTTCTTAAATCAATATTCCTATGCTATAAACTAATTTTAAGGAGTAGTACGGGCGATAAATAAACATTATAAAACAAAAATTAATATACTGGAAACACTTCACATGGATGGTTGCGTTTAACCGATGGCTAAAGACGATAATAATACTAAAAATATAATAACATGGTATCGGCGTGGCGTGAATACAAGAGACCAAAATAACAAGAGCGTACGGGTCGAGAGCGGAAGACGGGATGATGGGTGGAGTTGTGAACAGGAAGTAGAGTCAACTGAGGAACTGGGGAACTAGGCAGTACAAGGTTAGTCAAGTTAGTAACCATGGGGTGGAACCGGGGGTGTCAAAAAGGGGAGCCTGTAACAGATTTGTATATCCTAAGACAGGTTTTAGAAACGTCTGGCACATAAATTACCTTGCTGGTGTTTCGATAGTAGCGAATAGCTCGCAGAAGGCGAGCTCCCGCCTTGGCGAAGGACAAAATGTGGAGGATGACAGCGTATATGTCCTTCTCTTGCGGCTCGAGATTGGAGCTCATCATGTTGTAGTAAACTATCTCGACCGGCAACACTGCTATCACATCCAGGATCAGTGGCCCCTTGATGTATGGCCTTCAACACAATGACGCGAGAGCTTAGTAGTCTGCTCAATTGAAATTATACAAACGTTGACCTCTAGAGGGGGAAACGCTTTGCTGAAAAACTGTGATGCAGAAGCTCTTCATAAGGTGTTTAATCTTGTTTCGGTTCCGAGCTTTCCCAGAATTAACTATCAAAATCGCTTATTGGTGCTTCGTCTCTATGAGCGTGGAAAAAGAAGACACATAACCTAACCTTTATTCAATTCAATCAAAATCCTTTCAAAATGACGTCATGATAGCCACTCGCTAAAGCCAGGCAGAGCAATTCAGCTTGTGATTTCCCCATCTTCCTTTGTCGTTTATCATAAAAAATAAATATTTTTTCCAAACTGGTAGTGTGTCCAGTGGGTGGAAGTCATTTTATCCGAGTGGAATAGGCCTTTTGACATTGGTATTGGTTGGATTGATGGGGCATTATGGGATTGAGTTATTTGAAATATGATGAAAGAACTATTTTCAAAGTCCAATATGTAGAACTAAGATCGATTTAGTGGGGCAAAGAGAAAAAACGTTTTTCAGGATTTAGCAAAAAACAATAAAAAAAATAGCATACGTTCAGAGAGTTTCACTCTCTGCCCTTTCGTCGACTGCTAATCTGGCTATAAATATTAAAAACTTAATGTTACGAAGGCAACCATCGAAAGCAACACACTCACCACGCAACAGACTTGAAGGCAAGGTTCACGCGTCGAGTCTTTCCACACACGGTTCCGGTGATAAAGTTCAACGCTATGTCGCAGTAATAAAAGCTACTGAACACCAACAACGCATTCACAACTACAGTGACATCTTCATCGTTGAAAGGGTACGCTTGGTAATAGGTCATGATTAACACCGAAGTTGCCGTTAACACGAGCATCAAAACCTCCCAGAACACCCTGTCGGCAAAAGAAAATTATTGGGCACCAAATAATTGCGTTTTTCTTTTCTCTTTTACATCTGAGCACTGACAATTGAAGTGATTGATGAGGTTAAGCAGTCACCTGAAGTTGGAGAAGGGGTGGATCATACAGGGGTGCAAACGTAGTTGGCGGCTGCGTTCGAACCGAATGTTGGCGTGCGACCGATGGAGCCGGATGGCGCGCCGGTTCTTGTGAGAGGCGAGGAAAAACCCGCGGATGGCCCGGCGGAATTTCGAGATTCGTCCATTGCCAGGGATGACCACTTCAAGGTCGTCGACTTCGGTGCGCACCTCGCAGTTGTGAGGGGTGGACGACGACTTCGCAGGACACAAAAGTTTGACTTTTCTCGATGGCTCGATGGCTTTTGTTGTGGTTCAGGTTTTGATTGCGTTTACAATTATTGAAAAGGGCAATTGTAGATTTTGATAAAATTTTTTTGAAATATTGAGAGAAATTAACTACTTTTTAACGAATCTTCAGTGGTTTTGAACCATTTATTAACGGAACCATTATACTTTTTTAGTATAAAGCACAATGCATGCTTTCTCTATTTATTTAAGGAAAAATTGAAATGGCAATTGGCAATATACAAAGTTTCCGCAGCCGATAAATAATCTGACCCTTAATTTTGAGTACCACCTGCATACATATATATTTCATTTCAGCTTGCTTTAAGAAAAATCCACGTTTGCTCTTGCTACTTTTAGCTGACAAAATACATCCTTGAAAGTATACATCAGTTCATTGTATCAACCAATGCATAACTCGACGCATATCTTGAGAAAATCTTTTGTATTACTTCCCAATCTTTCTTCAGATTTGGCAGGTACAAATATTAATAAATGTTTGGACTGACGCCAATGACGGCCAAAATTACCTGGTAGTACATCCATTCTGAGCTCGAAGTGCTTTTTTTTACCATGCTGAATTTGCAACCCTTCACGTGCAGCTCATTAATGTAAAATTATAATTATGCAAGAAAACGAAGAAAGTTAACGAGAAAACGAAACTTCTTTGCAATATTATTTTCGAATTGAGAGAAAACAATGTCGGACTAACCAAGACAAACTTTTTTTCCGACCGAGTCCAAATGGCCATGAAATTTGTAAAATTATCTCCACGGAATTGGTTGTGATCTGCATCTATTTCTGCATGTCATTCGAATTTTTCCAAACGAACACAACGCCAAATGTAGATAAAAGGGTTCTGTAAAAGTGAGTTAGATTTTGATTGGTCAATACTTTTTCAAATAATTATATCTTTGAATTGTTAGGATTTTATTCGTTGTTGCTGCTATTCATAAATAACTTTTAAATAAAATATTGAATACCAAAATTTATGGAGATAAATAATCATGGTACTAATTTATCAGTAATTATGTAGAACACATTGAAATTAGACAGAAAATGAAAGACATTCGATGTGATTAAAGATCATTGATGTGAAACCGTTTGAAATGGGGCGCTTTATTGCTTCGATTGGTAAAACAGCAACGATGAAACCAATTGGTTGAATTATTTAAACAGCTTGTTAGCAACATGGCAATTGCACCTAAAAATGAGTAAGCGGAAAAACAGTGCAATTTACTTTATTTATAAATCAATTAATGATGCCCTTCAAACTCACAATAACCACAAGAAAAACAAACTTAATTGAGTGAAAGAAAAGCAAACAAAACAAACCAAAAATCATCCCAAGAAACCAAATCGCGAGTCAAGTCCAGGCAAGAGTGGACCAGCCCTCCCAGAGAGCGTCGCTATATCTATTTTATTTTGTCGTAACATTCTTGAGGTAAGCATGGATTTCCTCGGCGTTGGTGTTCTCCATGCGCATTGTTCGCTCCAGACGCTTGAGCGCCGTCTTCCGAATCTTGTCCAGGTACTCAGGGTACGCTGCCATCGCGCTGTAACAACCAATTCGCTAGCAACATCACGAGACAGTCATGTTTGATGCCGAATTCAGGCTCAAAATCGCACAAATTAAAATCAAACGATTGTCCGCCATCTTTGGCAACGTCACTCAGCTGTGAGAAAATTTGCAATTTATTTTCGTAGCACTAAAGGCTGGTTCATAATCAACTTAGCAATAGACATAACTTAAAATAAGCAGTAACTTAAAAGTTAGACATGGTCAAACATTATGTTTCAGTCATGTCTAAGTTAAGTCCTTATGTTTGTTGTAGACAGTCTAATGGAGATCCACATGTCAAACTTTTAAGTTACTGCTTATTTTAGGTTATGTCTATTGCTAAGTTGATTGTGAACCAGCCTTCAACGAGCTTAAGCTTAAGTTAAACACTGTAGCATTTCTGCCCAAAACATCTCATCCTTGCCACGCTTTTACCTACCGGTTGAAGTCGTCGCGTTGCAGGACGAAGAGCTCGCACTTCTCGAGGGTCACGACGCTGGCGACACGTTTGATGTTGGTCATCACCAGCGCGATCTCACCGAAGTGGTTGCCGTCCTCCAGATGACACACCTGTCGTCGCACGGCAAGCATGCGTCAAAACGTCAACACGGGCAAAACGTTGCAAGACCGAGTATTGCATCTGATCAGCAATTTTTATTATTATTATTATTATTATCTTAAATAATGTTTTCAATGCATTCTCGTAACTGTGCCCCACAAAGCTTGTCCTTGCTGGTACTGGTACTGGTACTGGTACTGGTACTGGTACTGGTACTGGTACTGGTACTGGTACTGATACAGGAATTGGTGCTTGCTGCTAGGGTGCTTGCTGCTAGGGTGCTTGCTGCTAGGGTGCTTGCTGCTAGGGTGCTTGCTGCTAGGGTGCTTGCTGCTAAATTATTGAATGCTGCAGAATTTAAAAAAATCTACATGTTGCTTTGTTTCAGTTTTGTATGAGTTACAATTAGCTTATGGTAAACATGGAATGATTATTATATCCGTTTTGTATTTTGTTTTCAAATTACAAAAACTGATAAAAATTTATCACGAAGGAATGTGTAACCAAAGCAGCTGTTTTTAAGGAATTTAAGGTGCAAAAGGAATAATTACTTGCAATGTTATTAAAGAAAAAAGGAAAATGTACCTCTCTGCCAGTAGCCGAATAGACCGCGACGGTGCCCGACTTGATGAAGTACATTTGAGTGCTTGCAGAGTGAAGACGGATCACTTCCTCGTTGCCCAAGAAGTACTCGATGCGCATGAACGACACGATTCGCACCAACACAGTGACCGGAAGGTCGCTGAAGAACGCGACCTTCGACACCAAGTCCTTGCAGCGCTGGTACATGAAGTCCTGGAACCAACGTCAACAACTCTCTTAACGTTCACCCACAATCTACACTGGCACTAGCATAGCGAACAAGTATGTTGAAAAATCGTTTATTATAAAATGGAACTGCTTTGTACTGACACAAACCAACAGGCAACGCAGCTGAAAATGGCACGCAGGTTACAGTTGGAGCCGAAAGGCTGAGTTTGTGCGCGGAGTGTCTAGGTATCATACCTATGAACATTCAAATATAGAAATAAAGTCCGCCTAAGCACCTCATACTGCTCAATAATCAGTGGCGGCGCCAGAAATAAATCGGTAGGGGGGCAAAGCAGGGGCAAGCGAATAGGTGAAGGGGGCAATAACCCCCCCCCCCCCCCCACGGGCCCACACAGATCGAATTACCTGAAGAGTGTTTTTATTTCTCATGCTGTAAATGAGGCAGTGTAATTGGAAGATTATTTTCACAAGGTCTAATCCGTACAAGCTTACAGCTTCGTCACATGGAAAATTTTGCTGATGCAGCGTTCCACGTAAAAGCAGTTAGTTGCCGGCCTACAATAATCACTATATTTCTGAAAAACATTCAATTGATAGTTGACAGAAATTCTAACTCGCAATGTGAAGTCTCGAGTCGATCGGGCGTCTACTTTGTTCACAAGAGATCTGGAATTTGGGACTTTTCAGCGGGGGGGGGGGGGGGGGGGGGGGGGGCAAGCAGGGGGGCAAGCCAATTTTTGGGGGTGCACTTGCCCCCCCCATGCACCCCCGTAGCGCCACCACTGTCATTAATCCAAGTTAGTAAGATTTTTAGCTTCAACGAGATTCACTAGTCGGCGAGATTCACTGTGCCTGATAAACTAAAAAGGCAGTGACTTAATTACTTAATTACTTGTGCTTGCTTCCATGTTGTGCTGTGTTGTGTTTCTTTGTCACACTTGTGCTTATGTGGATGATGACTGAATCTTTCATTCTGTGCCGGATCTGACACTTAAACATGGTTCCGAAATTATTTTCCTTAGACTCACGTCTTTTCCTAATCTTACAACTCTAGTTTTTAGAAAGTACTTTTTATCTAGGTAATGATTGCTAAGTTCCACAACTTTGCGAAATGTTCCTCGCGTAGGCATAGCGCATCGCACCCACCTGCTTGAGCTGCGAGGAGATCGAATGCAAGACCTTGGGCTGGTTGAAGAAGGCCCTCTGGTAGCGGAACTCGTAGAACTCGATCACCTGCAGCTGAAGCCGCCGCGGCAGCTTCCTGGAGTCCATGAACTGCTTCACCTGCGTCATCATCGCGTCGTACCGCGTGGACGACGCGTGCTTCGCGCATGCCAGCTGTAAGTACTTCCCTGCAACCGCGTTCAACAAGCCACCTTAGCTGATACGAAGGTTTTGGTCACTTTGTGAGCCCTCCGGTCGCGTTGTGTTAGCACAATTTCTTGCACCTACTGCTCTTGCCACTGAAAGCCTTCCGCCATAGACATCTCCGCTTGCAACACCCATAGAAAATTAAAATAGGGATATTAAATTGTTTTCGTACTCATGTATGATGTCATCAAAACAAAATATCCAATTGGAAATTGACCATTTGCTTATCTCTAATTATTAAAAACATTTTTTTTTGTATTTATAAACGTATAGTCTACAAAAATTTCATGAGTAAAAATCTAACAAAAACTGCTTATAAAAATTGCTAGAGGTTCCAAGGAAAATTAAATAAAACTATTAACACGAATTTGAAATAAAACTGGATCAACAAAGGCCCCAAATTAAGCGGATTAAAACGGCTTTAACAAAATCAGTTTTTATTTTTATGAGTAAAGCCATAAAGAAAGTCATCCTTTTTGGTATAAAAGCTTTGCCGAAACCATGTTCGCTTTACACACTAGCGTCAATAAATTCCTTAGGGTATCTTTCAACCCTTATTGTTATGCTCCTTTAGTTGCTCTCCTACTCACAGATGTAAGATCTACAGACTTACCTTAAATCGTGTAAGGATTCCGCATTGAATATTCCAGCTGGTATACCACAGTATGAAGTATACATCTCAAAATTAATGAATAAATGATCCTCGACAAAATCCCCATCCCTAATGGTGGTTGTGAATCGAACGGTTTGGCAACGTTGGAAACACCGGTTCTCGTGAGATCACCGAAGTTAAGCAACATCGCGCTGTGTCAGGTGTTTGATGGGTGACCATCATGCACATGATCAGTTCTGTTCGGGAGAGAGGTTGGAGGGTTTGAAGTTAGTACGACAACTTCACTCGCCTTGCTTATCAACCTCTCGACAGCACGGATTAGCGGAGGAATCCTGTCGTTCGAGTTGCACCGTCCTTCGGAAGGGACGTAAAGCCGGTGGTCCCCTCGGTGCTTTTCGACAGGAGTAGGCTACGTGCCGGCACCGGGTTTCCCCTCCTCCCTTCTAGGCTAGGTTAGGTTCATCATCACCCTTTCATTCACCGACGCCGTTAGACCATTGCGAAAGGGCCAGTTGTCAAAACAGTGCGTCGTTAAGCACCAATAATCAATCCATCAAGTGAATGAAGTAGGCAGACCTTCGTACGGTCCAGGCCAACGTCCGCGCGAGTCCAAGCAATCAGGAGGCTGACATACCAACAACCATGAGGAAGAAGATCTGGCCGAGCCAAGATAGGATGGTGGTGGTGAGTTGGTCTTCGATATTGGCCGGAGTGAATTGAAGACACAGGCCCATCGAGGTGGTGATAGTACGAACCAAGCTCGATGAATAAATTTCAAGGGTTGTGTCTCGATCCGCTACGACACCACGAAACCAGGAGCTGAAACAGGCGAGAATATTCTTAAATTGAAACCCTCGAGCCTGCAGTTATTGCTGTTGAAACTTATTGCGAAGAACCAAATTCAAATCTTTTCGAAGCAACCATGTTGCAAAGTACATCTTGCAATACGTCAGGGACTAATTATTCCTCGAACCCCCGCAGTGAAGTGTAATTGACGATTTCGCTTCGCTCGCTTCACACTTCACACTTCACTTCACACACCAGTGGCGGATCCAGGGGGGGGGGCGGTAGGGGCGATCCCCCCCCCCATGAATCCGGTAAACTCCTCATCCCTGAGTGCATTTCAAAATTATGTCTATAGTTTGGCTGAAATTTGTAGATTTGATTTTTAACTGAGAAAGAAATTGCATGAAACTTCATTACAATATAGTTCAGTATAGAAAAACTTTCTTCAAAAAACGTAATAACCATTCAAACATGAATATCATAGGTCCTAACTTTTGTGCCCATGAATTGCCTGAAACGCGTAGATTTGCTTCATTGAGAGACCTTGACGTCGCAATTTTTCGGGGCTGTGCCCCCCCCCCCCCCCCATGACTGGTGTCTAGATCCGCCACTGTCACACACGTTACTCTAATCAATAAAATATGAAAAATGTGTCAAACCATCCCTGCTGAATCGACACATTAAAATGGTGACACCGCCAACTTGCTTACGTCACGAGTAAGAAATACACACTTCATTTTTTTTCCAGTCCGGACGGTGTCCAGCACTTCTGAGATATAGTAGACCAAACACGCCACGTAGTGGAAGTAGTTGACAATTATAAAGGAGAAAAACAGGTAGACTTGAGGCTCGTGTGACAGTCCGAGCACCTGCCAAAATAAACAGAAGCACCCAATTAGTGCGTGTCACGAGCTGGACGATGGTGCGTTGGTAAAACACATATTTTACATAACACATGACATAACGATTTGTAACGAGTACTACATTAGGATTACATTACGCCTGCATTAACGATAAGATTAAACTGATTATCAGTAACGAAAAATCAATTCCAAAACTGATTAAATGTAAATCGTTTTCACTTAGGATTAAATTCACACTATTAAGGCTGGTTCACAGTCAACTTAGCAATAGACATAACCTAAAATAAGCAGTAACTTAAAAGTTTGACATATGGATCTCCATTAGACTGTCTACAACAAACATAAGGACTTAACTTAGACATGACTTAAACGTAATGTTTGACCATGTCTAACTTTTAAGTTACTGCTAATTTTAAGTTACCTATGTCTATTGCTAAGTTGATTGTGAACCAGCCTTTACATTAATAAATTTTGTGATGAGTATTAAATACCTTGCACGTGTGTTTCAAGTATCGAATCGAGCGGTAAATGCGAGCAGCACCCGACATGAATGACAAAGAGTGGAGAAAGATGGCCAGATGTTCCTTCTGATTCATGGAAAGATCGGAAGTCATCATACTGGTGTACGATAAGTTGGACGGGTATATTATAATCAAGTCGATTATCAGGGGACCCTTTATGTAGTTCCTAAAACACAGAGAGACGAGAGCCTTGGAGAGAACCTTCTCATCTCACTTCTCATCGATTTAGCGATTATGTTCCTGGAAATGAGCGGGTGATTGGCTAAATATATGTATTTTCGACCAATCAAAATTCAAGACTCAAAATTCATGTGTCAAATCCTTTTTCTGTCAAAAGGGCGCCTTTTTAGAATCAAATTGAAATCACTGTCGTCAAGGCTCCTCCTAGTCTATAATCCGATTAGATAATGGAAATCATCACAATCTCTGGTACGATATCTACGTGCTGCAACTCATCACAAATTTATGCGACTCTTGCATAACCGAGATTAAACATCACACTGAAAAAAACGTGCTAATTTCCGATTTTCGTGTTTTCATTGATCTCGTTACTGGCTATGCGTAAATATTACGCTCATCCACAACACGATTATATGAGTGTTCGCATAGCTTAGCTTAGAGGCTTATATGATCAATTTAAAGTTTTCGGCCTTAATTTAGCAGCTTTCTTAATGACATTAATTTCCTGGTAATATCATGATGCACAGAGTCGTCGTGAGATTATTTGAATATTTCAAAACTTACAAATAGATTTCAAGAAAAACAATTCAGTTGATTTGCATCTAATTAACACAGTATCTTCTTTTTACGATTTATAATGCATACAGTAAATTTTTTGAACATCGGCTGAAGATAAAGTTGCTTTAGTTGCAAAAAACTGCAGAAACGCTTAAAAAGTGACATAAGAGCGCCATTTTCAAGAAAAGGACCAAACATACAACGAAGAAATTTGCACACACACATTGAATCGTTAGGGTCAACATATCGTTTCGTCAAATTATATTCAGACAGGGAACTTGTTAAGCCAGAGCGTAACGCTTTAATGTAAGCAACCTGGCGCTAGTAAAGCCACAGCACAACGCTCCACTGTAAACAACCCAGCGCTAGTAAAGCCACAACAGCAACGCTCCACTGTAAACAACCCGGCGCTAGTAAAGCCACAGCGCAACGCTCCACTGTAAACAACCCGGTGCTAGTAAAGCCACAGCGCAACACTCCACTGTAAACAACCTGGCGCTAGTAAAGCCACAACAGCAACGCTCCACTGTAAACAACCCGGCGCTAGTAAAGCCACAGCACAACGCTCCACTGTAAACAACCCAGCGCTAGTAAAGCCACAACAGCAACGCTCCACTGTAAACAACCCGGCGCTAGTAAAGCCACAGCGCAACGCTCCACTGTAAACAACTCGGTGCTAGTAAAGCCACAGCGCAACGCTCCACTGTAAACAACCTGGCGCTAGTAAAGCCACAGCGCAACGCTCCACTGTAAACAACCCGGCGCTAGTAAAGCCACAGCGCAACGCTCCACTGTAAACAACCTGACGCTAGTAAAGCTACAGCGCAACGCTCCACTGTAAACAACCCGACGCTAGTAAAGCCACAGCGCAACGCTCCACTGTAAACAACCTGGCGCTAGTAAAGCCACAGAGTAAATGAAGAAACCTTCAAAGGCACTTGCTCACCTTGCAACTGTCTTGAAGTCAAGAGTTATTTGGCGCGTGATTTCACAAACGGTTCCGGTGATAAAGTTCAGCCCAATTTCCGTGATGTAAATAGCCTTGATGTATTTCATAAACTTTACAAAACTGACATCTTGTTCTCCGAAAGGGAACGCTTGGAAATACATTCCAATAAAATTGGAAAATGCCGTATTCAGCAACATGAACATCTCCCAGAACACCCTGTCGACAAAAAAAAATAGTGGTCACCAAATAATTGCGTATTTCTTTTCTCACTTACATCTGAACATTGAAAAGAAGTAGTTGATGAGGTAAGGCGGTCACCTGAAGCTGGATAAGGGATGGATCATGTAGGGGTGCAGACGTAGCTGGCGACTGCGCTCGAACCGGATGCTGGCGTGCGATCGATGGAGCCGGATGGCGCGTTTGTTCTTGTGAGACGCGAGGAAAAACCCGCGGAATGCCCGGCGGCATTTCGCGATGGTCCCCTTGCCGGGGATGACCAATTCGAGGTCGTCGACTTCGTTGCGCACCTCGCAGTTGTGAGGGATGGCAGTCGACTACGCAGGAGGGCGGTTGTGGAAGCATTTCAAACAAGTAGTATAACAGCTATTTGGAAATCGCAATACAAATTATGGGTGTCTTCTGTGAAAAAGTGGCAGTTTAAATGGGTTTTTGGATTTTTGGGTTGGCTCTGCTGAAGAAGATTAGGTTTTGGTGTCGGATTTGGTGGCAAACTTTGCAAGCGACACTGACGAACTAAACAAAAGACATGAACATTAAGGAAGTATTATGATGAAGCTGTTTGATTAGCATGAATGTCCATCCGTTCCCTGAATATTTGAGGTGGATCCGTACAGAAATTTACTGTTTTTTGTTTTGGTAAAATTTTACTCAGATGGGGTCTATGCCGGAAAGAAATACTCAAAAAAATATATTTTTTAATATTTTACTGGAAATTTTCCGGAAAATTTGAAAATTTGTTTGGTAAACATGGCACCACTCCTTCCCTCAATTAGGTCTAAATATTGGTGATATCATTCTCGACTATTTTTTTTTTCGATCAAGACACTTGCAGCTTGCCAATAAAGGAAGATGAAAGTTTAGAACTGCATACTTTTTCAGTAACAAATTTTGAAACAAAGCAAAAAAATTGGCAAATTTACGTCATATTTTAACCATTGACAAAATTTAGAGAATGTCAGCGCGAATTGAATTAAGTGTCTTATTATAATCCCTGAAGTTTGGACATTCCATAAATATTAATTTCATTTCGATCGGACGACTGATACTCCCCCCTAGCGGGACAAGAGACAGGTCAGCAAGCGTAATTTTCCATACTAATTTTTTAATTTTCCGGAAAATTTCCAGCAAAATATTTTTAAAAAAATATTTTTTAATATTTCCTTCCGGCATATGACCACATATGAGTAAAATTTTACCAAAACAAAAACAATAGAAAAACTGTACGGAAACAGTACGGATCCACCTTAATCATTATGATTATTATATTATTGGCGATTGGACCCCCCTTTCCCTCTGTGATAATATTCGATATGAGCAGAGATGGGCAGTATCTAAGATACTTGTATCTTTTGATGTATCTTAAGATACTGATACTATCTTGTATCTTGTATCTTAGATACAATTATTTGAATGTATTTTGTATCTTGTATCAAGATACAATCTGTAATGTATCTGTATCTTTTTAATGATAAATGATACAAGATACATTGTCATATAATAATCTAATTTTCATTTTTTATTTTTCAATACTTATAGCAGCCTGTTAAAATCGTTTTTTATCAGAATGTGCATTGGTTGGTAGTGGACTATAGCTAGCCAGGTTATTCCTAGACCTAGACCTGTTCCTAGACTCCCAGTCCTCCTAGGCCTCTAGCTCGGCAATGTTCGTCCATAACCCGTATACATCATGTGGGGTATAAGTTGACCTGCTGTGTTTCCTGCTGTGCTGGAGAAGGGAAAATAGTGCGACTGTGGACGTCAGGTTATATCTCGCCGAGTGTAGTGTAGTCTCAAACTGCACGTGCATGCGCCATGCCGCTTGCCGACAAAATTCTTGGAAAAACCATCAGCAAATTCCCTGAATTGATAAATAACTCGGAATGGCTGCATTAATATGGCTGCAAAGGCTTAATTCGCGATGATATCACGGGAAAATGTTACTTCGGTGTTAATGGCTGTCAATTTCGTGTTATGTCGCGAATTACATGAATGGGCTCATCTGAAAGCAAAACGTGAGAATTAAACAATTCGCGATTTCACACATCATAATAGTGACTAACACCCCTAAAAGACGACGATTACAACCCGAAATATTTCAAAAATTAGTTCTATTAAAAGCAAACTAGGTCAAAGAAAATCAAAGAAAAAATAAAATCAAAAGAAAATCTCTATGGCTTTTTAAGCTCCTTTCAAATAATGATCCCGACGGTTTTCCCATTTTGCAGAGCTGACGATTATTTTAAAAATTTCCTTAAAAGTATCTTGTATCTTAAGATACTTTACTAAAAGTATCTTGTATCTTGTATCTTAGAGGCTTTTGGAAATGTATCTTGTATCTTGTATCTTTAAGACTTTCAGACAAGTATCTTGTATTTTGTATCTATGATACATTTGTAAAGTATCTTTGCCCATCTCTGGATATGAGCAAGACATCGTACGATTTGAGCAAATAGATCAGGGTGGAAGAGTGAGTCCTGTAAACCCACGAGAGTGTATCAAATAGCAGTAAGCGGACTGGGTGGTAATTTGACTTCAGAAAGCCTGTCCCTGTTAGGCCTCCTCTCGCTAGAGCGTGCCTGAAATTGATGGGTTTAAATTCATGGCTGTTAAAAGGTAAATAAGGTCAAATATAATATAATATACCTATATATAATATAATATAATAAATATAATGTGGACTTTTGAGCCCCCTACAGAAAAAATAATTTTCTTTTAAGTCCAACTATGAAATTTGTAAGTGTTTTAATTCCTGCCACTCGTTTTTATCGCTCAAACACTTCGTAGAAGATATTATACCCTAGGCAAATAGTTTGCTAATTTACAGGGAACCTTTTTTTTTGTGGAGTACAGCATATTTAAAAACAGGAAATCCTTCTGAATATTTCATATTCAAGGGAAATAAATCATAACTTACTGTTTAATAAGGTAAGGTATAATTACTACCTTCAATATCAACTTCAGTTAATTTTAAGAAATATTTAGAGTGTGAATCTAGAGCGGAATCGGAATTACCTGGTAGTACATCCAGTCTGCGCTCGTTTGCACCTGTGGTATTTTCTTTCCCATACTGAAATGGCGCCCACTCAATTAAAGCTTAATTGTTATTTAATTATAAACTTTTAACAATAAAATTCTTATTAGTTTTTTTCTGTTCTTATTTGCACGCTTTGCCAACTGATTGAAGACGATGCTGGTCCAAAATCTGTTTCTAGAAACAAATTTTCTTTGAAAATTGAGTCCAACTGCCCATGGAATCACAGCTGATCCATGCCACTGATTCTGATCGTCGATTTTTTCAATAAAGACCATAAAAAAGCCCACTCGACAAGATTTGCCATTAATGGGCGAGTCGTGCCATTGAATTTATTTAAAACCAAACCACATTGAAAGGCTTTTGATGGGGACTTTTTAATTCTCCGCTTAGACTTTTTTCTTGGCGTTTTTATAACTGTTTCTCATCACAAATACGATCTTAAATAACGTTTGCAAAGCCACAGTTAAAAAAGCTGGCTTAACGAAATGGACAAGAAGTTCATTCCAATCAAAAATTTTACCAACAATTCGGGTTTAGGTAAATGCTTTTTAGTACATTAATATCGCCAATTATTTTCAATTATTTTGTATTTTATAATTGCCACGATAAAAATATGTTGGTTCAATAAATACTGTAATAACTAATTAAAATCAACAATTCGAATTACAAATTAAATCACAATTTGGTTTTATTTGCTTTCCAATACATGTGTACTGTCGCGAGCATAGGACAATACAAGGAACAGCCAAAAAAATTACAGAATATTTTCAAATTCTCCGCCTGCGTTCAATATGAACACGGCCAGTATTATCGATCGATTCCGAACGCATGCGCACATCAAGTACAATGCCGCCAACCTTACAGCGACCACGTGACCAGTGCCAGCTGACAGCCGATAAAGGTGAGGTGGGCGTTAAGATGATAACGACGAAGAGATAAGCCTAGGCTCTTAGCCAGAGCAACAGTCGCTGTTTTAGCAGCAGCAAGCGTTGCAAGTGTCGATGCATTCAGGACGGTCTTGTGTGGAGGTACGCGGACGCTAAAAGCGATGGACTTGAACGAACTGGACGAAGGCCCGCTGTCCGACTTCCGAGGAGCTACTCTGCAGATCGTGAACGATCCGACAAGTCCTTCGAGTAACGACGTCGTGGTATCGAACAGGGAGCGCGATTGCTCGCACACGGACGGTGCAGCTCGAGTCGGTGCAACGATCTCGGAAGAGGTTGTATTGTCGCCGGCTGTTCTCGATGCTGGGAGCTTGGCGCAAGGTACTTGTTATGTTTCACGTGTCTTCGTGATTTGAAGCCGGATTGGATTCGTGGGGGCGCAATCTAAAACTAGCTTGCCGCAAGATTAGCCGTTTATTTGTGTAGCTTATAAGCAAACTATTTTTGTGTAGGCATGCAAGAGTTATATAATATGCATTCTAGTTATATCTCAACACTAAAAAATTAATCTTACACAACTAGTCTTGGCTATATAATGAAGGGAAACTAAAATCAGCGTGTTCTAAAGTTTACATTGCCAAAGCTGGTAATCGCAGCTGTTAAAAGTCAAGAAAAAGCACGCACACAATTGCGTTTACTTGCCTAATTGTGATTGCCTCTACTGTTATTGATTTCTAGTTATCTCAGATTGGTTTGAATGCCAGCCGGTGCGTTTCGCAGTTCGAAGACTTTAAGCTTTAAAGATAAAACGGCAGAGTCATTGTTGGTTTGAGCGACGTGCAGGAAACAACATACAGACAGATTCATCACGAAACATTGTGGAGAATAGATGCCAAAAATTTAGAATGGAGATAGTATTTTGAAATAAATTCCGATTGTTGTGGAAATGTCAGACGAGATTGTAAACATTGAATCCATATTGTTGCCCGAAGCGAAGCGTGGCGAATCTGCAAAGGTATTTAAAACGACGTTTCTTGGCGTGACAACACAATCGATACTTTTCTTGTTTACATTCCAAGCAAACATCGAACACAACGTTGCCGATCAGCCAACTGATAAGGCAACTGGTTTTATTTGTGACGCTAGTGGAGGCAATGGACCTCGCAATATTTCACCTACAATTTGGTTAATGATGCGTCATACCGTAATGGGACATAATGAGCATGTGCAGAATTCTTATCTTTCTGCGACTTATTATTATCGTTAGTAAACGTGACTGTGTTGCAAGAAACCTGAAACTTACAGCTACTCGTTTTCGATTATGTAACATGTTAACATATTCCCAACAAAATATTGGTACACATGTGTTCTTGCGTGACCTAATTTCACAAGACAGGCTCTGTTCCCCAAAATATGGAAGAGAAAAGGTCATCTTCTGATAAACCGGGATAATCTTTGCCGATAGTGATTATAATGAAGCTGATTGCATGTGTCCAGCCTCGGTAATAAGTCTATTGTCTTGTTGTTATTCTTTGTTATCGGTTGGCAATAAACACCTTGCCTATTTCAATATGACAAACCTAGTTCACGCTTTTACATTAAAATGCCGGGAGCCAGGAGCTAGGAGCTAGGAGCTAGGAGCTAGGAGCTAGGAGCTGGGAGCTGGGAGCTGAGAGCTAGGAGCTGGGAGCTAGGAGCTGGGAGCTAGGAGCTAGGAGCTAGAAGCTAGGAGCTAGGAGCTAGGAGCTAGAAGCTAGGAGCTATGAGCTATGAGCTAGGAGCTAGGAGCTAGGAGCTGGGAGCTAGGAGCTAGGAGCTAGGAGCTAGGAGAGGAGCTAGGAGCTGGGAGCTGGGAGCTAGGAGCTAGTAGCTGGGAGCTGGGAGCTAGGAGCTAGGAGCTGGGAGCTGGGAGCTAGGAGCTGGGAGCTAGTAGCTGGGAGCTGGGAGCTAGGAGCTAGGAGAGGAGCTAGGAGCTAGGAGCTATGAGCTATGAGCTAGGAGCTAGGAGCTAGGAGCTGGGAGCTGGGAGCTAGGAGCTAGGAGCTAGGAGAGGAGCTAGGAGCTAGGAGCTAGGAGCTATGAGCTATGAGCTATGAGCTAGGAGCTGGGAGCTGGGAGCTAGGAGCTAGGAGCTGGGAGCTAGAAGCTGGGAGCTAGAAGCTGGGAGCTAGGAGCTAGGAGCTAGGAGAGGAGCTAGAAGCTAGGAGCTATGAGCTATGAGCTAGGAGCTAGGAGCTGGGAGCTAGGAGCTAGGAGCTAGGAGCTAGGAGCTAGGAGAGGAGCTAGGAGCTGGGAGCTGGGAGCTAGGAGCTAGTAGCTTGGAGCTGGGAGCTAGGAGCTAGGAGCTAGGAGAGGAGCTAGAAGCTAGGAGCTATGAGCTATGAGCTAGGAGCTAGGAGCTAGGAGCTAGGAGCTAGGAGAGGAGCTAGGAGCTGGGAGCTAGGAGCTAGTAGCTGGGAGCTGGGAGCTAGGAGCTAGGAGCTGGGAGCTGGGAGCTAGGAGCTGGGAGCTAGGAGCTAGGAGCTAGGAGCTAGAAGCTAGAAGCTAGGAGCTAGGAGCTAGGAGCTAGAAGCTAGAAGCTAGAAGCTATGAGCTGGGAGCTGGGAGCTAGTAGCTGGGAGCTAGGAGCTAGGAGCTAGGAGCTGGGAGCTGGGAGCTAGGAGCTGGGAGCTGGGAGCTGGGAGCTAGGAGCTAGGAGCTGGGAGCTGGGAGCTAGGAGCTGGGAGCTGGGAGCTGGGAGCTAGGAGCTGGGAGCTGGGAGCTAGGAGCTGGGAGCTGGGAGCTAGGAGCTCTGGGAGCTGGGAGCTAGAAGCTAGAAGCTATGAGCTGGGAGCTGGGAGCTAGGAGCTGGGAGCTGGGAGCTAGGAGCTAGGAGCTGGAAGCTAGAAGCTATGAGCTGGGAGCTGGGAGCTAGGAGCTGGGAGCTGGGAGCTGGGAGCTAGTAGCTGGGAGCTGGGAGCTAGGAGCTAGAAGCTAGGAGCTATGAGCTATGAGCTAGGAGCTAGGAGCTAGGAGCTGGGAGCTAGGAGCTAGGAGCTAGGAGCTAGGAGAGGAGCTAGGAGCTGGGAGCTGGGAGCTAGGAGCTAGTAGCTGGGAGCTGGGAGCTAGGAGCTAGGAGCTGGGAGCTGGGAGCTAGTAGCTGGGAGCTGGGAGCTAGGAGCTAGGAGAGGAGCTAGGAGCTGGGAGCTAGTAGCTAGGAGCTAGGAGCTAGGAGCTAGGAGAGGAGCTAGGAGCTGGGAGCTGGGAGCTAGGAGCTAGTAGCTTGGAGCTGGGAGCTAGGAGCTAGGAGCTAGGAGAGGAGCTAGAAGCTAGGAGCTATGAGCTATGAGCTAGGAGCTAGGAGCTAGGAGCTGGGAGCTAGGAGCTAGGAGCTAGGAGCTAGGAGAGGAGCTAGGAGCTGGGAGCTAGGAGCTAGTAGCTGGGAGCTGGGAGCTAGGAGCTAGGAGCTGGGAGCTGGGAGCTAGGAGCTGGGAGCTAGTAGCTGGGAGCTGGGAGCTAGGAGCTAGGAGCTAGGAGCTAGAAGCTAGAAGCTAGGAGCTAGGAGCTAGGAGCTAGAAGCTAGAAGCTAGAAGCTATGAGCTGGGAGCTGGGAGCTAGTAGCTGGGAGCTAGGAGCTAGGAGCTAGGAGCTGGGAGCTGGGAGCTAGGAGCTGGGAGCTGGGAGCTGGGAGCTAGGAGCTAGGAGCTGGGAGCTGGGAGCTAGGAGCTGGGAGCTGGGAGCTGGGAGCTAGGAGCTGGGAGCTGGGAGCTAGGAGCTGGGAGCTGGGAGCTAGGAGCTAGTAGCTGGGAGCTGGGAGCTAGAAGCTAGAAGCTATGAGCTGGGAGCTGGGAGCTAGGAGCTGGGAGCTGGGAGCTAGGAGCTAGGAGCTGGAAGCTAGAAGCTATGAGCTGGGAGCTGGGAGCTAGGAGCTGGGAGCTGGGAGCTGGGAGCTAGTAGCTGGGAGCTGGGAGCTAGAAGCTAGAAGCTAGAAGCTATGAGCTGGGAGCTGGGAGCTAGGAGCTGGGAGCTGGGAGCTAGGAGCTGGGAGCTGGGAGCTAGGAGCTAGTAGCTGGGAGCTGGGAGCTAGAAGCTAGAAGCTAGAAGCTAGAAGCTATGAGCTGGGAGCTGGGAGCTAGGAGCTGGGAGCTGGGAGCTAGGAGCTAGGAGCTAGAAGCTAGAAGCTATGAGCTGGGAGCTCATAGCTAGGAGCTGGGAGCTGGGAGCGAGGAGCTAGGAAGTATCTTGGAAGATATCTTGGAAGTCTTGGCTCATTGAGACCGGCGTCCGTCCCTTAGCAGGCGACGCCGCGGACCGACGCCGACGCACGGCGACGCCGCGCCGCGTGACGGACGTGGCGACGCGCGGCGCCGCGGCGGGCGTCGGCGACGTCGCCGGCGACTACTTCACGCATCGCGACGGCCTCGTGCAAGCTGCCATCGGAGAGTGTGTGCGCGACTTGCTGGTCGACGCGCAGGACGGCGCCCTGATCGGAGCCTGGCTGCTCACTGAGTGAGTCAATCTCGCTGTTGTACATTTGTACATTTGTACATTTGTACACTTGTTTGGAGAGAGTAATACTGGTTCTGATCGGATGGAGTTGCTGCGTTATTGGTCTGAAATAGGGGTGTAACTGTTAGCCTGTTACACGCTGCCACCAATCTAACATTTTGCTATCCAATGGGATGCTGAGAGTCAGGATAGCAACTGTACATAAATATTAAATTCGATACATGGGTTTTATTCGTTGATGCTTACAAAGACAGTGTAATTCGGAGGCTGGATATTAGGAGATGTTGCTAGTGTGAAAGTTTGTCAGGCTCTCACGAGAACAGATCTGCGAGCAGGTATCTGCAGTTTTTCATGATCAGCATAGTGTGCTGCTAGGAGCAAACGTCTACTTTATGCTCATCGATGTAGCTAGTGTAGTGTGTAACAGGCCAACTGTTACAGGACCTTGGCGAGTGTCGATGTTCGTCCACAGTCCTGGAGATGTCCATGCCAGCGTGGACGAGACGTCGACATTCGTGAAGGGTGGTCAAGACCCTTGTAAGGAACAAAAACCCAGGTTCCATCAGAGCAGCACCGTACTCTCTCAAAACATCCACCCGCGGCTCTGAAACACTCTGCCTTACCTCTGTACATTACTTACCACGGACGAAATTACCTAGTAATTAGTGTGATTCGAACCTAATATCAAATACTCGTTGCATGAACGGTAGATCATTATTACCAGCAACGGAATATCAATTCCAAAATTTTTATCCGCACCGAGATTTTAATCCGGAGAGTATCCAATATCCGGTATCCGGCACGGATATTAACTTTTAAAATGATATTTAATTTCTAATAAAAAATATCTATAAATAAGCAGCACAAAAATACAGTTGTAAGAACCATTCTATTTGATTCATCCTGCTAATCAAGTTTCAACTCGAAATGTTGTTAACTTTGGAGAAAAGACGCCAATCTTGTTGCCAAGTTCACAATAGTGTAGTTTATGCAAGAGTAGACTGTTGAATGAATATCCTAGCCGTGAAGAAATACACAGAAGGTCGTCTCTGTAAATTTAATGTCTTGTGAAAGACATGAAAGGTTAAAGAAGGTTAAAGTGCACTCTGCTGTCGAGGACACCTTCCTGGTGACCAACGTGTCTTGTGTCCAGGATCACGTCGTGGGACAACGAGAAGGAGCGTCTGGTGATCCTCACCACGCGCATGCTCACCGTCGTCAAGTACGACTTCATCGCGTTGAGGCAACTCGAGTTCCGCAAAATCCCGCTGGCGCTGGTCGACACGATCGTCATCGGCCCGTTGGAGTACCCGACCGGCTCGCTGGTGCCGTGAGTCCGCCATCTTGTTTCTTGATCCGTGTTCCGTGATCCGTGTTCCGTGATCCGTGTTCCGTGATCCGTGTTCCGTGATCCGTGTTCCATGTTCCGTGATCCGTGTTCCGTGATCCGTGTTCAGGGCATGCATGGGTAACCCAAACATCTCACCAGGCTGAAGGATGCAGCACACTCTGCCAGCAAACATCTCACCAGGCTGTAGGATGCAGGACACTCTGCCAGCAAACATCTCACCAGGCTGTAGGATGCAGGACACTCTGCCAGCAAACATCTCACCATGCTGTAGGATGCAGGACACTCTGCCAGCAAACATCTCACCAGGCTGTAGGATGCAGGACACTCTGCCAGCAAACATCTCACCAGGCTGTAGGATGCAGGACACTCTGCCAGCAAACATCTCACCTGGCTGTAGGATGCAGGACACTCCGCCAGCAAACATCTCACCAGGCTGAAGGATGCAGGACACTCTGCCAGCAAACATCTCACCAGGCTGTAGGATGCAGGACACTCTGCCAGCAAACATCTCACCAGGCTGTAGGATGCAGGACACTCCGCCAGCAAACATCTCACCAGGCTGTAGGATGTAACTCTGCTAGCAAACATCTCACCAGGCTGTAGGATGCAGGACACTCAGCCAGCAAACATCTCACCAGGCTGTAGGATGTAACTCTGCTAGCAAACATCTCACCAGGCTGTAGGATGCAGGACACTCAGCCAGCAAACATCTCACCAGGCTGTAGGATGTAACTCTGCTAGCAAACATCTCACCAGGCTGTAGGATGCAGGAAACTCTGCCAGCAAACATCTCACCAGGCTGTAGGATGCAGGACACTCTGCCAGCAAACATCTCACCTGGCTGTAGGATGCAGGACACTCTGCCAGCAAACATCTCACCAGGCTGTAGGATGCAGGACACTCTGCCAGCAAACATCTCACCAGGCTGTAGGATGCAGGACACTCTGCCAGCAAACATCTCACCAGGCTGTAGGATGCAGGACACTCTGCCAGCAAACATCTCACCAGGCTGTAGGATGCAGGACACTCTGCCAGCAAACATCTCACCAGGCTGTAGGATGCAGGACACTCTTCCAGCAAACATCTCACCAGGCTGTAGGATGCAGGACACTGCCAGCAAATATCTCACCGGGCTGTAGGATGCAGGACACTCTGCCAGCAAACATCTCACCAGGCTGTAGGATGCAGGACACTCTGCCAGCAAACATCTCACCAGGCTGTAGGATGCAGGACACTCTGCCAGCAAACATCTCACTAGGCTGTAGGATGCAGGACACTCTGCCAGCAAACATCTCGCCAGGCTGTAGGATGCAGGACACTCTGCCAGCAAACATCTCACCAGGCTGTAGGATGCAGGACACTCTGCCAGCAAACATCTCACCAGGCTTTAGGATGCAGGACACTGCCAGCAAACATCTCACCAGGCTTTAGATATCAATGTATTCTGCATCCTACAGCCTGGTGAGATGTTCTAGGCAATGTCTTAAACGCTGTACAAAAAACCTCGATAGTACGGTTTTGGTGCAAGTGCCTCCAATAGGGATTCCTCTTGAATCCAGTTAAAATATGATGCATTGAATTCGCTGCACACTGATGGCTTTACGAATTTAACTTTACTTTCAAAAAATTTTGGTGGTGTTTTTCGAACGAACTCCTGCATAAATTTCCATCGTAGAAAATTCATATTTGAAATAAAATCATCATTGTGGACAGTTTGGTTCTTCATGCAGAGCAATATTATAAATAATATATTATAATCTTAACACACCTAAGTGGCGACTATCCATTTTATTATTTCAACTGGACATGCAATCACGTGCAGTGACCTTAAAAACACCGATTCCATTCAATCAAAATTCTATCAAAGTGACGTCATGATACCCACTCGCTAAAGCCAGGCAGAGCAATTCGGGTTGTGATTTCCCTGTCTTCCTTTGTTTTTTAGCAGAGCTAGTTAATATTTATTTCCAAACTGGTAGTACGTCCAGTGGGTATCTGACGTCAATTTCTCTGAGCGGAATAGGTATCTTGTTGAGTTGTCACTCCCATTCCATGTACTTTCTGTTCTGAAACAAAAATAATTGTTATTTTGTGGCTGTTTCAATATTGTATTGTTTCTGTAATGTTATCTGTGTGTCTTGCACTTCGTTGTGGTTTTCGATTGCGTGTTTATCCTAACTCAAATCTGCCGCAATTTTTAAAAAATCCCAAAACTTGCCGAATAGGGCATGTGTTTTGTTATATTCGTTGGTGGATGTTTCTTCGGGTTGAACGGGTGGTTGTTCGACCGGCAGGCGGCTGGAGGGGTTGGCCGAGGGGGTGTCCTCTTCGCTGCAGGCGCTGCTGGCCACGTCCAAGCGACCTCAGGAGGCGGCCAAGGTGTCCCAACGCTTCCGTCTCGACAACTTCGAGCCCAGGTCGCCCCAGCTGCAGTTGCCCCGGCTTATGCATGCTTGCTCGAGAGACAGCTGTTCGCGTTTCGGTCTTTTTCTTTATTTTTGTTGGCGTCCTGCTTTCTGAGTTATTTTTTACAGTTTTTGTTGGTGCTTTTTGTGGTCATGCTCCATACTTTTTTTTGCTGTTTGTTTTTTTTCTTGGTCCAATTGTTCCCCTTATTTCTACATGACATTCCACCAATTTTTTTCTTCCTAAAAAACCATATTTGTGTCAACTCAATTGTGATTACTTTTTCATGGCTTACTTTTTATATTTATTTTGTTTTTATCAGTTTATTTCTCAGAATGGCTATAGGTACAATTTAAAATATAATTTTGGGTGAAAAATTTGGAAAATCTTACATTTGAATTTCCGCTTTCATCTTATTTAGTTAGTATTTTTTGTTCGATATGACAATTAGTTTTAATAAATGTGTCCGAATCTTCTAAATGGGCGATTTGAATTGACCTTTTTGACACTTCTCATGACTTGAAGCTTACATTCAAAATTTTCCTCATCTTAGAGAATTCGACTGCTACTGACAGTTTTTACCTGCAAGCATGCGCTAATTTTCAACTTTGGCATTGTAAAACATAAAAGACCAATAGAAAGTACAGCATAAACTTCACCTAATGACCTAAGTGCATCCATTTTTTCCACTTTTGCTAAATATGACAACCATAGTTGGCACCACGGATAGCCCGTACAATGGTTCCACTTTTAGGGCCAAAATTACAATGTCTACTTAAGCAGCATCCACTTTTAACTAGCTCCACCTTAGACCAACAAGCATCGCCTTAGCCAAACACCGAACGATTTGGCAACGTTGGAAACACCGGTTCTCGTGGGATCACCGAAGTTAAGAATCATCGCGCTGAGTCAGGTGTTTGATGGGTGACCATCATGCACATGGTCAGTTCTGTTCGGGAGAGAGGTTGGAGGGTTTGAAGTTAGTACGAAAACTTCACTCGCCTTGCTTATCAACCTCTCGACAGCACGGATTAGCGGAGGAATCCTGCCGTTCGAGTTGTACCGTCCTTCGGAAGGGACGTAAAGCCGGTGGTCCCCTCGGTGCTTTTCGACAGGAGTAGGCTACGTGCCGGCACCGGGTTTCCCCTCCTCCCTTCTAGCCATTGGTTAGGTTCATCATCACCCTTTCATTCACCGACGCCATTAGACCAGTGCCAAAGGGCCAGTTGTCAAAACAGTGCATCGTAAAACACCATAAAACAAACAAACAACTTGGCCAAACTATCGTCACCAATTAGCACCTTTGTCCTAGCTATAACACCGCCCGTCCACACCGTGACCCCTTGACCCCATGTCAACAGGCCGCGTCGCACGCCGGGCATGCGCGTGATGTGGAACCGCGGAGAGCCGCTGTCGTTCACCCGGAAGTGGAACCCGTTCAACAGCGAGATCCCATTCGCGACGTTCACCTCGCACCCCCTCTTCCAGCACCGAGGTTCGTTGCTATTTTGGTCCATTCAGGGTCGGGTCATAGTCAAAAACTAGCCGCCAAACTGACATTTCACCCACTCATTAAACTTAGGCCCTGTTTTTCAATGGCTTGTCAATGATTTAACGGCCCGTTAACAAAAAATCTAGGCATCTCATTGGCAGTGGCCATGGTAATAACAAACAAGCGGGCTGTTAAGAAGTTAACGGGCCATTGAAGACGCTTTATCAAAGTTTCAAAATCAAACGCTATGAATAGTGGCTAATCGTTTTATTTACCACCTCTCATATTTGCTAGCTTTTTATTGGTGACTTTATTGTTATAGTTATATATTGATACAGTTAAAAATAAATATTAATAAGTGGAAATTTATTTTGTATCATGTTTGAAATCATCTTTACCACTAGCGCTGAGTGGACAAGGTTTTTATTTAATTAAAAAGACTAAAGTGGTGAACAATTTCGGATAACTTGTCACGAAAGTAAGAAAAGTCTAAAAATTTTAGCATTTACATTATTATTTATTACTACAGTTCATATATTTAATTGCAAATATTTTAGGGTTAAATGATAAGGCGTGCGATACGGTCTGCCATGCACAAAATTTTCTGCACGCAAAAACACAGCAACACGAGCGTTGAAGCGTACATGACAACACAAAACGGTGACCGTGTTGCTTAACCCCGCCTTCCAGAGGCCGGCGACGGCGCTGGCGACGACGGCGACGCCAGCAGCTGCCTCCACAGCCTGGATGACCTGGCGAGCCGGCTGCAGACGGCGGTAGCGGCGAGCCATCCCAACGCACGCATCCTCAAGCATCCCGTCGTGCTACAGAGCTATCTGGGGTTGGGCTCCATGCTGCACAATCGCAATGCGCTCGGTTTCTTCAAAGTGCGTGGACGATACAGTTTCTGAGCGGCGGGTGGTACGGCTTCTGAGCGATGCGAACTCAGCGCGGTGTTGAAATGTGGTGCACACTTTGGTATGGCAGTCTGGCAGCTAAAGCAGGCTAGGGTTTTGCGGATAGTTCCTAGAGATTGGCGCCACTGTCTCGGTTTTGCGGGCTAGTTAGTTTCAATCGTCACCCTCAAAAAATAATACATTTTTAAGTTAAAATGGCGAGAAATAAATAACTTAATGTTCGTTTTGGCCCTTGGTTTTTCTGGAAATTTATTTTTTATGTTTCCAAAATCGAAGAGGTTTGAACCAAATCCAAAATAAGTGACAGATTTTAAATTGTGGACGAAATCTTTTGCAATCCGCGCCATCTGGCAAGTAGTTTGAGAATTACAGCGAGCTACCAAAGAACATTGGCGCTGTCTTGTATAAAAATGTGTTAGATTTTTACAACAGTGAGCCGTGGACTGACATTTTTTATTAGCGTCCCAGAGATTTTTTGTGTTTTAACTCTTATGATTGTCAGACTCGCAACCAGTGGCCACAACGATTCCAAGTCAGGCATACTAATAAGTGATTGATAAGATGCAAAGTGAAAGATTTTTGCTAAGTCATTTTATGTTTTCTAAATTGTAAGTGAGAGTCTTTCTGAAGGAGCAGAAGCAATGTGGCAGAAGTTAACATACTTTTTACGGTGGTGTACAGATCTATAAATGTTATTTATGAACAGTGTCTTTACCATTCGCCTAACTTACTTCAGTCAAAGGCACGTCACGTTTTCGCCATATGTGCAAATTACATGGGATTCCTCGTGATGGTTGGGGAACGGGAATTACCATGTTAAAGCTTATACTTAAGCACGAAAATAATTCATTTTTATGAATCTTGAAACAGTGTATTTACTCGAAAAAAAAATGCCTAAATATTTTTTAATTCTTCGTGTTTCTAGGAAATAAATCATATAAATGGTTGGTATTTAAGTGATTACCAATCGTGATGTTGCTCTCAGGGGATAGATACTATAGCGGTGTCATCGCATTGAGGGAGTGATGCAACTTTACCAACATTACAGTTTGTTCATGGCCGTTATCAAATGTTTGCAATAGATATTCTCATTTTGTTTATACTGTGATCTAATGTACAACTTGATCAACTAGGAGTTAAGTAATCAAATGATGTGAATTTTAACTGTAAAAGCTGTAAGACACAATGACATTGTTAATGCATGGTTAATGCAAGTCTAAGAACATTTTGAGAATTAAAACAAAGTGAAATATCGAGAGCAAATTTAACGATGAAATTATTCCAAGACTCTGCAAGATCTATTTGGTAAGAATATCACGAGTGGATCAAATACGAGGATCTCAGAGAGGTGATATAATTTCAAGAATATTTTCAATTCAATTCATTTCAATTTAAATACAGAATCTGTAGCAAATATTATTAACTTAGCGATGCACTTAAAGGCCCAAATATTTGACTATTTTAGCTAAGCTCTTCGCGAGCGACGCCAGAAGCAGCGAGCTTCGTGCAACGTCTAAAATTTTTTCAGATGTTCTTCTTTGTTCAACGAGTGATGCCTGCGCGGGGAATCGACCACGGTTCTTCTCGGTGGGAAGAACCGACGTTGCGCACTCGACCACCAAGCACTTATTGCCTTCGCTGTGTTAGTTTTTTTACGCTCACCGACAATTATTGCTATAATCATAACAAAGTTGACAATCGAAAGACACAAATCGAAATTTTCATTATTCAACTCCCGCGTCGCTAGTTATCTAGGCAAGTGGGCTTTCCAATGCACCACGCTGTCGATGTTTGATTGTCTCGAATTCTCCCTACTCATTACACATGGTAAGCTGGTGTGCTTTTTATATGCGATTGACAGCCGGACATTGCAAAAAAGGTTTAATTCCTGCTGGATTCGAACTCGAGTCGCAAAGAACATTCCTTCGAAAGCCAACGAGCTTCCCGATGGACCACGCTGCTGGTGGGATCAGCGCATTTATATTTCCTACCTATTTATTGTGATGAACATAAAGGCTGTAAGAAAATATAGAACGGCAAAGTTTTTCTCTGGCTGTCAGGTGTCTCAGCTTGGCTCTTCTTGACGTAAGAACTAGCAAAGCTCGTTTATCGAAGATTAATTGGACAAAAGGCCCCGACGGCATCGGGAATTGAACCCCGGCCTCCCGGGCGGGAGACAGCGATTCTAAACACGCGACCATTCAGCAGATGGTGCTTACAAGGATTTGTTTCCTACTTCACTCTCATCGACTACGGCCTAGAATTATGGTGACTGCTAAATAATTTTACAAAGCAACTGAATTTACGTCACAAGCGCGGAGTTGTGGTTTCCACTGAGATTTTTTAATAGTTGAGACACCCAATCAGAGATCGCGCTGTTTGCAAAGAGACGCTGCTATCACTTTTTTGCGATCCAACAGGAGATTAAATAAGAGGGAGGGAGATTCTTCCACAAACATTCAAAGGTGTGAGCCTTAAGCTCGTCAAATGCCAACAGCTAGAGAAGCTTGGTGCGCTGTGGACGACGTCCTCAGACGCACTGGACGCTTCACTCGACCAGCAGTGCTCTTTTAAGTCAACGGTCACGTGTTAGCAGGTATATCGTCTTCAAGTTCCCCTGCGTGGGGAGGGGATGCATTCAAATATCCATCATAGTCACGTGCGAGCTTGCAAAATAATGCTTAACATTATAGCTTTGCATGGTATTGAAATGGCAGGTGAAATAACATAGTATTTTTAAGATTTTAGCTTCATTTAAGATAAGGAACTTTATTCGCGCAAAATTCATCTGGCGTTATGGCTTGTTGGTTAAGTCGCAAGGTACTAAGACTTCAAAGTATCTGAGACTGGTTCGAGTCCCGTATCATCTGACTTTTTTACCATTGTAAAGATCATTCAAAAAATATATATATCGAAAAATATCAGCCCGAATAGCGTCACTGGAATGGCCGAGTGGTTAAGTCGCTTGGTTCATGACGCAAAGGTGATGCGTTCAAATCCAAGTGGCTTTTGAGGTTTGCTCATGAATTGGGGGTGCGGGGGTACGCCAATCTCGCGAAATTTTAATAAGTACAAAAGGTAAACAAACCATTTGTTATTCATATGCCTTAAAAATCTCCGAGTATGTGTCGTGTCTCGACGGCCGAGTGGTTAAGGTACGAGACTGATAACCCATAGGTACTGGATTCGAATCCCGGCTTGTACAGCGGCGAGTGAGCTTTTTTGCATTCTTTTTAAAGATAGTAGCAAAAATTCAAACCTCGGTCGCTTCGCGACCTCGTTTAGAATTTTTGCGGAAAATTACACGTCCCACCCTATCACCCTAAGCTGTTGCACTGTGCTTGGCCACAATGTTTGGTCAAAACGGAAACTAGTTTCCACAAATTTGGTAGACAGCGCCATCTGGTAGATAAAATTGAACAAATCTGAGACTTGTAGTTTTTTTATTTTCCTATAACAACTTGAGAATAATTTCCATTAAATTTTAAGTTACAAAAAGCTGGATGCTCCGGGAATCGAACCCGCGTCGCTAGACTACAAGGCAAGTGGGCAATCCAATGCACCACGCTGTCGATGTTTGATTGCCTCGAATTCTCCCTACTCATTACACATGTTAAGCTGGTGTGCTTTTTTTAGGCGATTGACTTGTGTTTCTGACATTGCAGACGACCAAGTCCTATACTCCTCTGTTGTTCAGTGTTTATTCAGTATTTTAACAATGACAGACATTGCCAAAAAGCATTGCCTCCTGCTGGGAGCGAACTCGGGTCGCACAGAACTTCCATCCGGAAGCCATCGTGCATATCACTGGACCACGCTGCTTTTGGGACCGTTGCATTAATATTGCCTACCTATTCGTTGTGATGAACCTAAAGGCTGTAACAAATTGAACAGCTAAGTTTTTCTCTGGCTGTCAGGTGTCTCAGCTTGGCTCTTCGAGACGTAAGAACCACCAAGCATCGTACACCGAAGAGCAACCAGCCTAAGATTGTAGGACAAAAAGCCAAGCCGGCATCGGGAATCGAACCCCGGCCTTCATGGTAGGAGGCTGCGATGCTAAGCACTCGACCATCTGGCAGATGACAATAACGAGGCATTTGTTTTGTACCTACGTAACGCTCAGCTAGGAGTGTGGTGACTACTCGTGATCACATGGCAAAATCAATTACGTCACAAACGTATAACACACTGGGATTTTTTAACAAGCTTTGGTTCTATGAGCGTACAGACAAACGTGCAATAAATGCACTCTGCATATTATGATCAACTGGCCGGCTGTACCCCGGTGTACACCGTGCCTGGAGCACGGTCACACTGCTTCTCATCGAAATCATCTCGTGGTTTTATAGTCTGTTGATAGTTGAGACAACCACACAGAGACTGCGCTGTAGTGAAAAAGACGCCGCTATCACTACTTTGAGCTCAAACAGAATATTTAACTAGATAGAGGTGAATAAAACCTGTAACTAGGGTAGGCATGAGCTATACGCTCGTCTTTTGTCAAAAGCTTGTGTAGCTCAGTGCGCAGTGGACGACGGTCTCAGACTCACTGCCCACTGGACGCTTCATTTGTCGAGCAGTGCTCTTATAAGACACAATTCTTGTCACGTGTTCGCATGAAAAACATGAACTAGTCACGTGCGAGTTCGCACGTATTTGCCGACCTTTAAGGTTTCAAGATTTTCAAGATTTTCAAGATTTTTGCTTCATTTTAGATAAGGAACCTTAATACACGGAAAAATCATCTGGCGTCATGGCTTGTCGGTTAAGTCGCTAGGTTCTAAGACTACAAAGTATATGAGACTGGTTCGAGTCCCGTATCATCTGACTTTTTTACCATTGTAAAGATCTTTCAAAAAATATATATATCCAAATATATCAGCCCAAATTACGTCACTCGAATGGCCGAGTGGTTAAGTCGCTTGGTTCATGACGCAAAGGTGATGCGTTCAAATCCAAGTGGCTTTTGAGCTTTTCTCGTGAATTGGGGGTGCGGGGGTACGCCAACCTCGCGAAATTTTAATAAGTACAAAAGGTAAACAAACCATTTGTAATTCATATGCCTTAAAAATCTCCGAACGGGTATCGTGTCTCGACGGCGTGTCTCGAAGTGGCTTTTGAGCTTTGCTCGTGAATTGGGGGTTCGGGGGTACGCCAACCTCGCGAAATTTTAATAAGTACAAAAGGTAAACAAACCATTTGTAATTCATATGCCTTAAAAATCTCCGAACGGGTATCGTGTCTCGACGGCCGAGTGGTTAAGGTACGAGACTGATAACGCATAGGAACCGGGTTCGAAACCCGGATGGTACAGAGGCGAGTGATCCTTTTTGCACTTTTTTTAAAGATAGTTGCAAAAATTCAAACCTCGGTCGCTTCGCGACCTCGTTTTGAATTTTTGCGGTAAATTGCACGTCCCACCCTAACACCCTAAGCTATTGCACTGTGCTTGGCCACAATGTTTGGTCAAAACGGAAACTAGTGTCCACAAATTTGGTAGACAGTGCCATCTGGTAGATAAAATTGAACAAATCTGTGACTTGGTATATTTTTTTATTTTCCTATAACACCTTCTAACAACTTCGTGGCTTTGCACGATACATGAGAATAATTTCCATTAAATTTTATGTTACAAAAAGCTGGATGCTCCGGGAATCGTACCCGCGTCGCTAGACTGCAAGGCTAGTGGGCTATCCAATGCACCACGCTGACGATATTTGATTGCCTCGAATTCCCCCTACTCATTACACGTGGTATGCTGGTGTGGTTGTTTCTAGGCGATTTGCTTGTGTGTTTGACATTGCAGACGACCAAGTCCTACACTTCACTGTCTTACAGTGTTTATTTAGTATTTTGACAATGCCGGAAATTGTCAAAAAGCTACGCCTGCTGCTGGGTTCGAACCCGGCTACCACCAAGCTCCATCCGTATGCCTGCGTGCAATCCATTGGACCAGGCTGATGATTAAACTGACGGTGTATTTTTTATATTTATTGATTGGGATGATCAGAATGGCTGTAATAAATAATGGCCTGAACTTTTTTCAGACTCGTTAATACGCAAGAAGCTACAAGCATCGTGTTGCGAGTAAGATTCAGCTTGAGATTGTTGCACAAAAAGCGATGCCGTTCGTGGGAATCGAACCCGTGTCTTCCCCGTAGGAGACAACGATGTTAGTCACTCGACCACACATCGGGTTGTGTTGGGAGACTTTTATATTTCGTAATGAAGGCTCTCCGACAGCAGCATAGTCTTCAATTTCTCTCTACTTCTAAAAAATCCGGAATGTTCTTTTCTTGTATTTTTGTTTGATTTTTTGTGTTTGTTTGCACGCTACAGGCCAAATGCCAAAACGGATTTTGATGAAAATTTCTGAAAACCTTTTGTTTTCTCTGAACATAGATCTGCCATGTTTTACTAAAATTTTAATTTATTCCAAATAACGTTTTGCACTCTGAAGGCCAAGAAAGAGTGAACATACCTTAGCATTCCAGTGTTTAGACTTTTCGACATAACAAGTGACTTCCCACCAGATAAATTTCTTCTCCAAAGTGACAACTTATCAGTAGCTTCTGTTTTCATCCTAACTGAAAGTTAAATAGTTAAATGGAAATTGTTAAACTCGCCCTAACTCCACCCTTAGTCCAGTTTTCTTACCGAATTCTGCTTTTTTCTTATAAATATCGATCAGCCTGGATTCCACGTCGTCTCTTGACAGGGCATCAGCTCTGATTGGTTGAATCATTCATGGCCATGAAACCCTGAGAATATTTTTACCACTTGCCACCCAACGTTGATTGCTGGAAAATTGATTTGCCTAATCGTTGATTGCCTTGTGTGCCTTGGTGCTTGGCTTACCAACAAATGTCCCTCCTTTCAGGTCAACAGCAGTCTTCACCTAGTGACACGTGCGACACCTTGTCCTAATCGACAACATGATGAGGTTTTAGCTTGTTTTATTAAAAAATAACATTCACTGTACACGCATTATTTGCCGGCTCTGAATTTTGCTGCTTCTTTACAAACCTCGGAGCCGACAGGACAAAGATTGGATCACAAACAATACACCTTGAAATGAGTCATTTTGTAATAGCGTACCTACGCTTTAGTCTCATCTCTGAGATTTTAACATTGATAAATAGTATTTATATTTTTTCGCATATCATAGCATATATCGCACATTAATTTATATAGTTTTAAGGGAATTTGGTTTGGCATAGGAAAAATATGCTATTGGAAATAGATTACTGTTAAATATCATTTAAAATAAATACCCTTGTGAGGATTGCAGGATTGCAATACGTTTGTGATATCGACAATGATCATTCACTAAGATAATAATACCCATCGCTCTCTTTGATAAACTAACACAGCCAGTCTCGAGAATTTCTTTTCTTACAGTGCTCCGCTACACACAGAAAAAGTGGACCAACATTTCGATACCAGTACATAATTCCCACTTGTTCGATCTCGCACAATCTCTAATCATGTTTGCAAATCCCGATTTGACCCATTTGCTAACACCGCAAGCGTGGATTTCGCAAAACGTGTCAACTATAAACACTGAAATAAATACATAACAATGAAGATATTAATGCCCTCTTAAATACCCCACATTAGCTGTTATGCTGTTCATATTTGATCTTATCAAAGCAGCGAGGAACAACTTGGGAAGTCCTAAAGCTGGTTTTCCACACAACACGGCACAACTTCTGTGAGTACAAGAGAAAAAGTATGAGTAGAGCCACAAATAAATGTCCTGGCTCTTGACCTTGAACTAAACTACACTTCTCCACGGTGGTTGGTTTGCATGGCACGTTGGAAGAAACAAAATTAATTGCATATTAGGAATAACAGATGCATGAGTGTTCTTTGCTTAACACAAACAGACATCAAGAGCTTGACTTCCAATTTTGAAATTCGCACTGTAAAATGATCCACTTAGCTTGATTTGATACATGAGCAAAAATATTTCCACTTTTTTGTCCTACAATTATCTTTGCTCGAATCCTAGCCTTCGATTGCGCAATGGTCTATGTCAAGCTGTCATCACACCGTGGTCTCACCGTGTCACTTGCTGCTCGCATTCAAGCGGTCGGATGCGCAATGGCACACAGGCTTGTCAAGCTGTCATCACACCGTGGTTTCACCGTGTCACTTGCTGCTCGAATTCAAGCGGTCGGATGCGCAATGGCACACAGGCTTGTCAAGCTGTCATCACACCGCGGTTTCACCGTGTCACTTGCTGCTCGAATCCAAGCGGTCGGGTGCGCAATGGCACACAGGCTTGTCAAGCTGTCATCACACCGTGGTCTCACCATGTCACTTGCTGCTCGAATTCAAGCGGTCGGATGCGCAATGGCACACAGGCTTGTCAAGCTGTCATCACACCGTGGTCTCACCATGTCACTTGCTGCTCGAATTCAAGCGGTCGGATGCGCAATGGCACACAGGCTTGTCAAGCTGTCATCACACCGTGGTTTCACCGTGTCACTTGCTGCTCGAATCCAAGCGGTTGGGTGCGCAATGGCACACAGGCTTGTCAATCTGTCATCACACCGTGGTTTCACCGTGTCACTTGCTGCTCGAATCCAAGCGGTTGGGTGCGCAATGGCACACAGGCTTGTCAAGCTGTCATCACACCGTGGTCTCACCGTGTCACTTGCTGCTCGAATCCAAGCGGTCGGGAGCGCACACCTAGCCAAGCTTAGCCTGGTTTCACTGTGTCACTCGGTGCTTGGCAAGAGCCTCACACTGCGTTCTCTGCAGTGACAAAACTGGCCACCCTCTGGTTCGACGGACAACTGCCAGCTGAGCCGTTGGAGACGCGAGCGCTTCCGTTTCCGCCCACCATGGTCGTGAGCGTCGCTTCACTCACATTCGACTCTTGCCGCTTCCGATAATGGCCGCTTGGGTTTCCTGCGAGGCTGCCGATGCCAGCGTTGGACCGTTGACCGAGTTGACCGAGTTGACCGAGTTGACCGAGTTGACCGAGTTGACCGAGTTGACCGAGTTGACCGAGTTGACCGAGTTGACCGAGTTGACCGAGTTGACCGGGTTGGCCATTTTCGTTTGGTGACGAGATGAGATGTCATGGAGTGTTGATGATTTTAGTTTGTTGAAGATTTTATTGAGTTCACCGTGTCGATTCGGTGTCAATTCGGTGTCAATTCGTTGTTGATTCGGTGTTGATAGTGACGGTGTCGTCAGCGTTGGTGGCATCGACGGAAGATGTTGTGATATGGAAAAGACAAAAATACCAATAAGACTTCTGGTGAAAATGCAAAGAGCTTCCAACAAAGGCACTGTTTTGACAACACGATGATTAAGAGCCTTTAGCGTTCATGGAAAATATTAGCAAGCAATGCTACTCAACAAGGGTTTATTCTTGATACCAGTGAATCTTGTTTTTTTTCTTATTATTATTCTCTTGACAACTTTAATAATTTAAAAAGTCGTCTGCAGAAAAAACACACTTTTTTTCAGACACAAAGGAAAGAAAAAGAAACCATAACCATCCGAAAGGCTGGAAACAATTACTGAAATATAAATTATGTAAAGCAAATTCTGTGATGAATCAGAATGATCTATTCAAATAAATTTATGGTATGGATTCTAGAGTAAATTTGTTTTCTGGCTCGCTTGGAACAGAGTTTGGCAACAAATGGATGAAGTAGCCTAGGAATTCACGCAAAACAAAGAAGTTGCCCGGTAAATACGTATAACACTTTTTATCTGAATCCATATCTTTTGTATAGTTAATTGTGATGCATCCGCAATTCCAACAAAACCCTTTATAAAATTCTTCAAATTCCATCAAACTTAGAATCATCAGACGGTCAGTGATTTCGTTCGGCATACACAGAGCCACCAACGAAGGTCATCCAGCGTTTTGCGTGAGATGAACACAAAGAGCTTCTTGCAGTGTTCGTCTCGCAGCAAAAGCAAGTTCAAAGGAGCAAGTTTCCCAAAGAGGACCCCGAGCCAGTTTTCCGTTGCCCGTCGTGGATTCTGGAGCCTCGACCCTTCTGTTTGTTGTTTGTTTGCCCCTGGACTTACATGCAAACTCGACTGTTAATTGCACACTGAGTTTCACCAGAGCTTCGCAAACTTTTGTTACTACAAGCGTGATGTGGGTGAGTGACATTTGAATGGCGCAGGCTGAACAATCTTTGAGAGAGTTTGTAGTCATATAAAAATATAAAAATTTGGTCGAACTGGAAAGTGATGAAAGGGTGACACAAAAGTGAAGTTTACAAGAAAAGAACTTAACATTACTTTCTTAATCTAAGCACGTTAGCTTTTAGAAAAAAGTTAAGTAGTTTTTCTACTAACGTAAAATAGAAAGTAATAATTATAATTATTTATTATTTCAATCAGATTTATCCATTCACATGCCATTTTGTCGAGCTACCATCTCATCTCATTCTCTGCCCTTTCTTAAATTTCATCACACTTTCCATCATCTCATCGCTTTCTCTTAAATTATTCCACTCCTCGACACCCTTTTATAAAATCCCTTTCTTTCTCATTAATTTCCTTTTTATGTCCATCTTCAACTCCTGCCCATTCTTCCCAATGAACCGCACTCTTTCCAATCTGCGCCCCAGTTTCCATTACTTTATCCAATTGGTAAGATAATCACAAGGTCGTCATTCTTTAGGACACGTGTTTTGAAAAACCCAGATAACTCATTTTGGAGAAAATTTGTGGAATGACTCTGGAAAAATTAGAGGGTCTTAGCAAGATAAAGGTCAAGGTATTCTAAAAATGTCATCAAAATCGATTTAGTCGTTTGGTCCTTCTAGCATTTAAAAAATCTGAATAGGCAAACATCGGAATTTTTTCGTACCAAATGCAGCTGAAGAATCGATTTGTTCGCTACGCGCTCATCAATTACATGTAAGTCAACTTTTTTGTCTCACACTAAAAGAATACTCAGAGTGATATTTAATTGATTTCAGCCGGCGCCAGTGATCACTCGATCAACGCAAGGACATAGAAATGAGCAGCACGAAAATACAGTTTTAAGTATACATACTCGATCCAAGCTGTGAAGAAAATTTCAACTCAAAATGTGGCTAACTTCGAGAAAATGAGCCATTCTCGTTGCTGTGCATATTAAGTCTTTCCAGAATAAGCTCATACTCAAAAAAATGGACGCCCAGCTTACATTTCACTAATGCATGATACTAAATCAGTAAGGCACTATTTCAAAATTTCAAAATCAAACGCTAGAACAGTGGCTAAACGGTTCATTTAGCACTCGCATATATCTTAGCTTTTTACTAGTAACTTTATTGTTACTGTTATATACTAATAAAGTTAAAAATAATGGTAAATCAGTGACTACAAATCTATCTAACATCATTTTGGTAATCATATTGACTAATATCGCTGAGCGGACAAGAGAATTCTCAAATAAAATAGACTTAAAGGCAGATATTCATGTTATCAAGAATAAAAATTCGCTTGATAAAAGTGCTGGGTTTGTCTTCTCGTATGGATATTAAGTGTCGTTCAGATGTCTCTTCTCATAATCAATTTGATTCTATCCGCCGAACGGGACTTGTGACCGACAAGGAGGAACAGTTTAAACAGCAGACCCTTGAATGTTAGAACCAGGTTGACCCAGGGTCAAAAGGCTAACTTATCCCCAATTCCTATGCGATACCCCAGAGGTTCGCCTCTCTGCCGTAATTCCACTTAACATTCAGGCTGGCAAGAAACGCACGACGGCGACGCCAGCGCCAAAGCAGCGAGTAGGTAATGAACGAATGAATAATGAATTGCTTGCAGAGTGTCTTTAGGGATTGTAGCACTTGTTGCTCTTACAAATAGGAAGCTATCTAAAGGACAACACAAGCGGGGGAGGAAAGAGAGAGATGTTTCCTTTTTGTAGCGAAAAGATGCTTTGATGCTTGTCCTGCTTGCTGCTCGCTGCGTTTTTTATGTGCTTCCCCATGCCCTTTGGACGGAATTGGATGTTATCTATTTTATAATCACTGCTTGATTGAATTTCGTGACCTTAGGAGCGACGCGTGGCATTTTGTTGGAACACTTATTGGAAATATGTTTGTGAGATATTGGTTTTTCTGTATGAAAGCTTTGGAAGCTTCTAGCGAGCGGCAGAAGAAATGGAAACGAACCTGCCTCTGTTGGGGTATTCAATTCATTCAGCTTCTTTATTAGACCGGGGGTTATTTTAAACGTACAATGAGATACAGTTCACGTCTCATGGTCTAGCTGTGAAATTGCTGTTGAATTAACCGGGACGACGATACGGAGTCTCAAACAGAGGTAAATTCTACATCATCGAAGAAGAAGAAAAAAAAACGGAACGCAGTGCATTTTTTTCTCTTTTGGAACGTGAGCAGTGGCGAGCACGAACGAGGCACGGTAAATATTTGACAAGCACAGAGACACGTTTCAAGATCTTTTATTGGTGAGCGTAGCGAGATCTTCAATTACGCTACTCCCACAAAAGCTCTCGTTTGTTTTAGTTTTGTGTTAGTGTTTGTGTTTTGTGTTTGTGTTAGTGTGCGCTCACAGGCCAAACGGCTCAACCGATTTAGATGATATTTTCAGATGACCATTTTCTGTTCCCAAATCAGACCCCATACGTTTTTGAGCAACATCCACAGCATGGTTTTCTTGTTAGTAGTATTTACGAATTTTTTTCTGTTTTTCTCAAATCCTTTTCATACGCCACAGACCATTTTACATATTATGTTTGGACGAAACTTTTTATGTATGCTAACCGTAACGAGTTGATGTTTGGTTGCAAATATTATTCAATATTATAATACATTAATAAAACCAAATATTTCTGACAAAAATTGGGGTTTGCGAAGCTAGCTTGGTTAAAATAAACGAGCAAAATAAGGTTGAAAACCAATAGAACCGAATAACTCCATAAGACATATTTATACAGTTGATTAGGAATTGTTTTGAATAAAAATGACTTACTTGTTGATTTTAGAGTGAGTAAAAAGACTTTCAAATTCAAACCCAAGCCACGTTCCAAAGAAAATAATATTCTTTGAAATAATTGACGACTCACAATGTTACAGCCATGTTCTTGAACATAATGAATTCCGCCTTGGGACAGTAAAACCTAAAATAACCTGGCTTCTTCCTACGCCACTGCCCCTCGTTCAACCCGAGCATCAGCTGCAGGAATATGAAGCGTCGACCACCGCGGGCGCAAAGGATGGCAAGGGAGCGCTGCACGCAGCCTCGCACAGAGTATATTACTACACGGCAGTTTCATTTCTAAAATTACCAACGCCCCAAGGCTGCATTATGCGAGCTACTTTATGAGAAGTGGAATATAAGATAGCATTAGTCGTAAAAGAAATACAGGCGAAAAGAAATACAGCCCGATGCAAGTATTATGTAATGCTCGGAGCGTAAGGCCGGCAATAAACCGGGAAGTATATTATATCCCACTCTCGCGGTTGGGTGAGTGTGTTTGCAGTACCTTCTCGTATAATTGCTTTTAGATGATCATTAAATCTATCGGTTAAGTATGTTTACCCCAACCGGCACTAACTTCCAGGATGGAAAAAACTCACATATCCAAGAACTGTTGACATTTGTTTCAGCGACGGTTCTACCTTTGACAAAAATTTCTAATGAAAAGAGTTGATCGGAAATATTTTTGTATGGCTGAATTTCGCGTGTGAATGCAGAATAAACGGATACCCCTTTTCTTGATAACTCTTCACAAAGTTATTTTCATTAAGAAAATTGCAGGCAGATTAAAGTGGTTTTCTGTCAAAGCAGGGACCAGGGTTTGAGTCCCCGAGTGGACGGACATTTAGCTCGGCGGTCAGAGCAACAGCCGCGATGGCTGGAGACCGGGGTTCGAGTCCCCGAGTGGACGGACATTTAGCTCGGCGGTCAGAGCAGCAGCCGCGATGGCTGGAGACCGGGGTTCGAGTCCCCGAGTGGACGGACATTTAGCTCGGCGGTCAGAGCAACAGCCGCGATGGCTGGAGACCGGGGTTCGAGTCACCGAGTGGACGGACATTTCGCTCGGCGGTCAGAGCAACAGCCGCGATGGCTGGAGACCGGGGTTCGAGTCCCCGAGTGGACGGACATTTCGCTCGGCGGTCAGAGCAGCAGCCGCGATGGCTGGAGACCGGGGTTCGAGTCCCCGAGTGGACGGACATTTAGCACGGCGGTCAGAGCAGCAGCCGCGATGGCTGGAGACCGGGGTTCGAGTCCCCGAGTGGACGGACATTTAGCTCGGCGGTCAGAGCAGCAGCCGCGATGGCTGGAGACCGGGGTTCGAGTCCCCGAGTGGACGGACATTTAGCTCGGCGGTCAGAGCAGCAGCCGCGATGGCTGGAGACCGGGGTTCGAGTCCCCGAGTGGACGGACATTTAGCTCGGCGGTCAGAGCAGCAGCCGCGATGGCTGGAGACCGGGGTTCGAGTCCCCGAGTGGACGGACATTTAGCTCGGCGGTCAGAGCAGCAGCCGCGATGGCTGGAGACCGGGGTTCGAGTCCCCGAGTGGACGGACATTTAGCTCGGCGGTCAGAGCAGCAGCCGCGATGGCTGGAGACCGGGGTTCGAGTCCCCGAGTGGACGGACATTTCGCTCGGCGGTCAGAGCAGCAGCCGCGATGGCTGGAGACCGGGGTTCGAGTCCCCGAGTGGACGGACATTTAGCTCGGCGGTCAGAGCAGCAGCCGCGATGGCTGGAGACCGGGGTTCGAGTCCCCGAGTGGACGGACATTTCGCTCGGCGGTCAGAGCAGCGGCCGCGATGGCTGGAGACCGGGGTTCGAGTCCCCGAGTGGACGGACATTTAGCTCGGCGGTCAGAGCAGCAGCCGCGATGGCTGGAGACCGGGGTTCGAGTCCCCGAGTGGACGGACATTTAGCTCGGCGGTCAGAGCAGCAGCCGCGATGGCTGGAGACCGGAGTTCGAGTCACCGAGTGGACGGACATTTCGCTCGGCGGTCAGAGCAGCAGCCGCGATGGCTGGAGACCGGAGTTCGATACTAGATTCTACTTTAGTGAAAGCTCATGAAATTTCAACTGATCAAAAAACCATCAACTCACCGAATTTGAAAGTAAGGTATTTTGTAACATTTTTACACGCATTGGCTCAATATGAGTTGAAAATATGCATGTTAATGCATGGTTTTTTAATGGATTTATTACACATTTCGGCTCGTTTTGTTTATTTCTGAATAAACCCCCCCGTGTCCCACTCTGAAAGTTTCACCATAAGCCGATAAGATCTTTTTTTAGAAACAAAAATTATTGTAAAGAAAATGGAAATTACATTTGAGAAAATATGGGGGGGGGGGGTAAAAAATAAAAGAGGGAAGAGGGGGGGGCTTTTGGTTAAAATTTTTATTAAATTTTTAACTTTATATAAAAGAGCTATTTAAGAGTTTTCAAATATTTTTTGTTTCACACCTCTAAATTCAGCAGGGCCGAAGCTATTTGCGTTTGAAACACGGCGCACGCACTCAAAAATTTTACATCCGAACCGCGTTTGGGCACCGTGGCGGGAAGTCTGTTCGTCCCAGAGGTAAAAAAAAAAATAGACAAGCATACGAATTGACCAGATAATAATCATAGAAAGTTTAATCAAAATCGGTGAGGTGACTGTACGATTTTCCCAAGAAACAGTTGATCCGACATGAAATGCCTCTTTCGTATAGTTCACTAAAAAAGCACAGAACCAGATGAAAAGCACGACTTACCGGATGCTTTCCGTGCGCGATCGAGGCGACCAGTCCTTGCTGTAGTTGTAGTTGTAGCGTCGCCCGCCAGCCAGGCTGCGCGCCTCCTTCCACCTGCCGAAGTGATGGCGCACCGTGTTCTGGACCTCCGTGTTCAGGAAGCAGTAGAAGATGGCCACCGTCAGCCCCTGAAGACACCACAAACACAGCCGTCAGCCTGACACAGCCTCGCAGCTTTGCAGCCTTGCTAGAGATGTCTAACACACAAAGGAGCTGAGGGTGAACCCAGTGCCAGTGAAAAACCGGCTGATGATGAAGCTAATTCCTAGCAGCGGCTGCTAGGAGATTGCTAGGAGGCTGCTAGGAGGCTGCTAGGAGGCTGCTAGGAGGCTGCTAGGAGGCTGTTAGGAGGCTGCTAGGAGGCTGCTAGGAGGCTGCTAGGAGGCTGCTAGGAGGCTGCTAGGAGGCTGCTAGGAGGCTGCTAGGAGGCTGCTAGGAGGCTGCTAGGAGGCTGCTAGGAGGCTGCTAGGAGGCTGCTAGGATGGCTGCTAGGAGGCTGCTAGGAGGCTGCTAGGAGGCTGCTAGGAGGCTGCTAGGAGGCTGCTAGGAGGCTGCTAGGAGGCTGCTAGGAGGCTGCTAGGAGGTTGCTAGGAGGCTGCTAGGAGGCTGCTAGGAGGCAGCTAGGATGGCTGCTAGGAGGCTGTTAGGAGGCTGCTAGGAGGCTCAAGGACGCTTCTAGGAGGCTGCACCTGACAGCAAGCTGTACCTGCGTGGAAAGCAGGATGGCTCGCACGTAGGCGTAGATATTGGCGGAGACGCCCTCGGTGGGGCCGGCGATGACCAGGATGTAGGTGATGCCGAGCAGCGGGATGAGCACGAGCAGCGCCTTCGTGGCCTTCCGGTACTGCTGCGTCTCTACGTTGTTCGCCGAGCGCAGCTTGGTGATCAGCACCTGCGCATTGACGAGTAGAGGGCGTTGATACCAGTGTCAAGAGGTTTGCCGCATTGAGGTCAGGGTTGATTGTTGGTGATTAACGACGCACTCTTTTGACAACTGGCACCGTGGCGCTGGTCTATAATGAAAGGGTGATGATGAACCTAACCTAGCCTAGAAGGGAGGATGGGATGCCTGGTGCCGGCACGTAGCCTACTCCTGTCGAAAAGCACCGAGGGGACCACCGGCTTTACGTCCCTTCCGAAGGACGGTGCAACTCGAACAACAGGATTCCTCCGCTAATCCGTGCTGTCGAGAGGTTCACAATCGATCACTACAAACACAAACCGTGTATACTTTCCGAAGACCAGCCTGTTAGCCGCGCTATTGGTGTTAGTCCATGGTTCAAACATGTCCATGTCCATGGTTCAAACATGTCCATGTCCATGGTTCAAACATGTCCATGTCCATGGTTCAAACATGTCCATGTCCATGGTTCAAACATGTCCATGTCCATGGTTCAAACATGTCCATGTCCATGGTTCAAACATGTCCATGTCCATGGTTCAAACATGTCCATGTCCATGGTTCAAACATGTCCATGTCCATGGTTCAAACATGTCCATGTCCATGGTTCAAACATGTCCATGGTTCAAACATGTCCATGTCCATGGTTCAAACATGTCCATGTCCATGGTTCGAACATGTCCATGTCCATGGTTCGAACACTGGTGATGGGTGTTGCTGTTCGGAGCAATGAGTGTCAACGAGTGGCTGGTGAAAACAGTGGCGACATTGAGTTTCCAAGACTGTTGGTTGTGTCTTCGCGGCGGTCCGAGGCGAAGTTATCAGGTGGAGGTGCCGGGATTGATCTGCGGGCTGCGTTCAGGGGAGGCACTCGGACGTTCTTGAATCTTCACGTTTCTTTTAGAGAAAGCAAATGAAGTTGCATCGAGAGGACGAATCAAAAGCAATCACCGTGCAGTTGGAGACTCTGACAAATTTTAGTGAGTTTTCGTAGAGTGAAATTGTAGAAATTAATACAGAACGATTTTTAAAATGTAGAAATTCGACACTTCGTATTTAAATGAGGAAAAGTGAGACAAAGTCCTACCTAATAAAACGATAACATTGATTAATAAACGGTAAGTTATCGATGTGAAAATAATTAACCAGCATCTTCTTGCCTTTGAATGCCTTTGTCTCAATGACTTGTATTAAATGTAATAATATAGAGAATTCATAGTATATAAGTTTGAGATTAAAATTCTTCAAGCAACTGACAAAAAGAAATTAAATCGTAAGGGGTAGTCATGTTATAATGGTTAGCATATTATATCGATGGTTTCAGCAAAAATATGAAATAGTTCTTGAGTAAGAATCGTTATAATTAATCCAAGAAAATGAATGATGTAAAAAAAGCCTTTTCGTGATACGATAGCGATGGCAAGTCTTACTTTCTGGAGAGCACTGATTTACAAGCAAGACATTACGGTAACACGTGAAAAACTATGAAAGGTTCTGGGGAATTTATCTCCGTGTATAGTCGTATCGAATATTTTTTATTTTTAGAATATACAAAAACGGATACATAATCCGTGTGCAGTTCTTTGTAGTTGTTTTCTATAAAATGTTTCCATCTGACGTTCATTTTCTAGGTTATGTATGTGCTAATGTATTTCGTGATTCTTGTAAGTACGGCTAGCTTGTGTACAAGAAATGATCTAGTCATTTGGAGATCTCTTAAAGTTGAACTGTACCAGGCGAAGGTTGATTAAATATGCAATCATGGCGGCAATATGAGTTTAAGTCCTCCAGTTCCGACTCAGATTTATTTTTGATGAGAGTATCGAGCGAAACGAGCATTCTTTTTAACTTTCTAGACGAAGTAAAGATTGTTTCGTTTTGCTTGTGCTCTACTGGGCGCAAGACTGATTTCTTTATTTTTATTTAAGGATACATTATTGATGAGCGCTAGGAGCGAAGCGAGTGAAGCGAAATCTTCAATTACACTTACTGCTAAAGAAAGTATTTGTTTTTTTGTGTGTTTTTTCGCAAGCCAAAGGCCAAAACCGAATTTTATGAAAATTTATGTGAACCTTTGTTTTCTTTTTTTTCTTTTGAACCAAATCGAACGAGTAAATTTAATGTAATCAAGTTTCTACTAAATTTTTACTTTTCCAAAATACGTTTTGCACTCTAGAGAACAAGCATCTGAATATAATTTGACGAAACCTTCTGGATATGTTGACCCTCACGATTGAATGTTTCTGTAAAAATTTCACTATCGTATGTGTTATCGTACTTTTCTTGTACACACTACTTTAAGTGAAACTGTGCCAACATTTTTTTGTTATCTGTTTCGTAACAATCATTAAAATTTTGTTTTTGTCTGGCTTTTCTTCCGTGAGTACACAAGATGAGAATTAAATAACTGTGCAGTTGAATACATGGATTCATGAACTGAGACTTATTTAACAATTACGTTAATAAAGTAAATTAACTCGGCTGAATCCTAGTTTAATTCTGGTGAAACCCGTCCTGTTTCTAGAAGTAATTGTAGTAGTGGACCCATTCCCCCACTACCCTCACCTTCAACGCAATTATAACAAGCATTAACTTGAAGTCCTCTTTTCCAAGAAATCACTCGGCAAAACACAAAGCAAAACACGGACACTGCAGCCGACAGCAAATAACTGGTGGAAAAACCACACAAAAGTTCACATCCCAGAAAACTCTATTCATCCCAATTTGACCTATTTAATAGTGCAGCCAAAGAAATTCAAACCCAATGTCAGATATCACAATGAAAAGTCAATTAAGAAAACAATGCATGGTCGCATTACAAGAATCTCATCTCGCGTTTGCTTTCTTTAACAGCTGTTAATGATCTATTTGAGATTCTAGGAAGAGACCCTTGCTTGTTTGTTTTAAATGAATAAAATCGTGTAAAGATGAAAATGTACTGCGAAACGGGGAGAAATAAAGAGCGTTACTATTATGTGTCAAGAGCACGTAAGTAGTTGGACAGATGAAAATGCATTATGCATGTCCAACGCCATGTCTACGATTTCCTCTGTATTCTTAGAACACAAAAGGTTAAGTCACAACGAGCAGTCGACCCACATCGCATCGCAAACACATTAGCTTAAGATGAAAGTAGCTGAACAAGCTAAATAGAAACCTCTCACGTTTGATTTCTTTCCTTGGGTTAGAGCTGGACAATGCCATTTAACAACGATGGTTTTAGGTTGAAGTCATCAGGTTATGGACCTTTTCGTGGAAAAAAAAGCCATTCTTACATTTTTTGATAAAATTCTAAGAAATCCATTAACCTCAATTGTAAAAACATGTTCGTTCATACAGCGAACATACAGTGTAAGTGCAGGGATTCAGATTGACCTAAATCTTAAAGATTTTACAGTAATTTGCCGTTCAATTGAGTGCACAAGCCATAAAATCACTAAAACACACAAAAACACTAAACCCAAGTTTTAGCAAGCGAGTCAGCGAACGGCTAGGAAGAAAATAACGGGACGGGTCAGTTACAGCACACATTTTATCGACAGTTTCAGCAAGGTGCTGCTAAATATTGGAAACAAGCTTTGCTATTTTCACTTACAAATTTATTAGCGCACATTCAGCGTTTAATGTATGCTCTTACCTCCAAACACAACGCTTTTATGTTCACTTACATGTAGCACATCAATTACTGGTGTGATGGTCAAGCTATATTGAAATCGACCAGGTTGATTTTGTGGATGCAGGTGCATCAGAAGACCGATATTGTCTTGACACAGCAAGCTGAATGGGAATTTTATAGGCGATTTCAATAGACATGAGATTTAAAAGAGTAATGAAATCTACATGCTAGGGATCGAGCCCACACTGCTGAAATGTGAACAGTGATCTGGTCTGACGAGACGCAACACTGCGAAGATCTAAATCACCGGCCTAGCGGTCTTAATGTGATCTTATGGTCTATTCAGGACAAGGTCACACCCAAAAACTGACCGCCATTTATATCATCAACTCGTAAAACTAACTCCACAAGGTGCTATTCAAAATTATATCATCAGAGTTGCACTGCCTCAGGCTCAGGCTCTAGAATTCAGTGGGAAGACATGATAAAGTGTCTCAATACGGCATCAAAGTCTCGCTGTATACGAAGCGCTATCCATGGCTATAGAGAGCAGTGGGAAGACATGATAAAGTGGCTCAATACAGCATCAAAGTCTCGCTGTACGAAGCGCTATCCATGGCGATAGAGATCAGTGGGAAGACATGATAAAGTGGCTCAATACGGCATCAAAATGATCAAAGTCTCGCTGCACGAAGCGCTATCCAGGCTACAGAGATCAGTGGATAGTACGCAGATTGGGAGGTGAAAACTTGCCATTATTATACGCAGCTATATATATAATAAACACAGCTTTATAGGGGCCAATGGCCGGCACCTTATCACAGTTATCAGTGTAACTTTAAAGTGTCAATAAAAAAATAAAAGTAAGTCTAACCAAGACAGGTCTCACGGTGAGGCCTCCTGACGTGCGGTCGGACACGGAACTCACCCACATGATCATGACGAGGAACGCCGAGTTGACTACGAGAACGCCGACTGCGGGGGCCTGGTAGATCCAGTCGTAGCTGTGAGGACTCATCCACGGACAGTGGCGCAGCAGGTAGTCGGGTTGCACCTGCCGACGCGACGGACAACCAGCGTTGAGCATATTGTCACGAAAGGTGTTCCACCTTCGTGTGACTTTTGTTCCCAACCCTAATTATCCTTCAAATACCTAAACATCCCTTGATTCCTACAACCCTCCCCAAGGCCAACACAGTGCCTATCCTATTAGAATGCGATAACATCGGGCATTTCCCTACTTATCCATAACACCCCTCCTCCAACCCCCAGGTGATGCACAGGTGGGAGTGCTGAGTCAGCCTCTCGGGCTATCATTTAGTAGCCCTGCTATAGCTACTCAATCTGCTCTAGTAGCCAGCCAAATTGTATCTAGCAGCAAGTCAGCAAATCATCGCGTAGACAATTTGTGCATGTGCATCGCCACCTCAGTGAAATCGGTCTCAGACGGCGGACGACCAACGAAGAAACACGTACGAATCGAGGAGGGAGAGAGCGCGGACAACTCCTGGATGTCGGACACCGAACATTTAAGTATCGCTTAGCTTAAGTCACATACTGTATTTCTGGTGTAGTTGTAATTAGGGTGGCCAACCTCAATAATAAATGGTTTTCTGGTACAATTTGCCAAGTAACACCCGGTAAGTCACGATCCCTCTCACAGCCAACCCCCAGTTCTAGAGTTCCAGGGATGTTCCCTGTGTGAACCACGGTTAGGATTCGTGACAAAATGGTGGAGGTGCCGGTCTCCCCAACTTCATAGCGGGAGCTGAAGTTGACAAATTGGTGGAGGTGCCGATCTCCACAAATTTATAGCGAGAGCCGAGGTTGACGAATTGGCGGAGATGCCGATCTCCCAGTATGTATTCTTGGCTATGTATTCTTGAGGTTGGTTGGCCTACGTGTAATGTATTTAGTTTTGGATTCTTCATAAGTTTCGTGTTATTTTAGTGGGATGATGGTCGATTTTATGATGACGTATCTCCGGTGGAACGTTATTGTGCTGTTAGTTTCGTCCATGGAAGTAATTATTAAGTCTCTTAGACGATGGCCTATAGCTGTGTTGAATCAGGTATTCAATTAGCAATCGCATCAGTGATTCGAATGCCACGTAGAGTATTTGAGCCTTGGTAGGTCATGCACTCGAATAAAAGATATCGATGATGGCAGCGTTTGTGAAAATGCCTACAGTGAAATTTGATAAATTCAACCCCGATGATGATGAAATTTTGGAATGGATAGACGATTTTGACCGCCGAACGTTGGCAAATTTTATGACAAATGATCAGAAACTAAGATTCTTGCCATGTTATTTATCAGGAACTCCTTTAAAGTGGTTCGTACTACTGGAGAGGGAGAGTACCCGAGAACAAAAACCTTTATTTTGGGATGAAGTAGTTGAGCAATTAAAATTTGATTTCCGTGGGATTAAGCATTTGGAGCTGGAGGCTAAACTGGAGAGCAGACAGCAAGGACAAAATGAATCAGTTGAGGATTATTTGTACGACGTGTTATACTTTTGTAGGAAGATTAATCCGAATATGCGGGAAGCTGATCAAGTTGATCATGTTTTGAAAGGAATTGCATCCGAAATTTTTGAGCGCATCGTCATGTGTGATAATTCAACCATTGTTTTGCTCAAGTCTAACATAAATAAAGCACAAGTCGCGGGATATCTTTTGGAAAACTCTGTAATCATACGGACAAACCACGCAAAAGTTGAAAATTTGGAGCCCGATAGAAATTACAAAGAAGAAATTAAAATGCTGGAGGGCTTGGTTCAAAATTTGAGCGAGGAAATTGATTTACAACGCGATTTGTTAGCAAAGACTCATGGTCAAAATCTTGGAGAGGAGTCGTCGGATTTGGAGGTTTCTGACTCAAGACAGCCGCGGCAAGGGAAGCGACGCCGTTGCTCGAAAGGGTTGCGTAAAAAATTACCCGTATGCTATTTATGTGAACAGAAAGGTCACGGGATCGCTTCTTGTCACTACTTAGATTTGGCTCGGGATTCTTTACTAAAGAAGGAGGTAGCTGTTTCAGATTTCAATATTGGTAATAGCTGTGCATCAACGGACAGTTCTAAGAAAATTCCTGAAATTATGGTTGAAAGTGAACATTTGAGGCCTAAAAATCCAAGGAAGGCAAGTGAAATAGGTAAAATCAGCTGTATGCGAGATTCACGCGTAGACGAGAGCGCTGGGACGGACGTGGATATCCGATGTCAAGCAAAGTGCATTAATGCTGATGACGCGTTGCACCGGGTTGCGCCGATTCTACACAAGGAACGTGATAAAGCTTGCAGCGTTGAGACCTCTAAGAAACAATCTATTGGGTTTTCTAGCGGAAAACAGAAGTTGATTTCGGATTATAGGAGTTCGAACTCAGAAAATTTGGTAAAGATTCGTAAATCTGGGATACAGTTATTACGTTATGGCTCTTAATCGTTCTTTGTTTCTCCGATCCTCAGCGTGTGAAAGTGTCACACAAGTGCGTATGTTAAGGAAAAGTTATGTAGGATATATTTGTCTTTTACGTGTTAGTTTTAGTTAACACCGCGGTTACATTGGTGATTTCATATAGGTTTAGTTTTTACCTATGGTAGGTCTTTGGTAAAGTTATCGTAATTTGTTGCATCTCATTTATTATAGGTACTATAATGGTATAATTAGGTTGGATCGATGGAGTTCAACATGTATTGGATGTTGAAAGGTTCCCTCAATGTATAGGTAATAAGCATAACTGGTGGAAATCAATCCAGAAAATGCAAGGGAAACGCTTACGGAAGCGCTCGGAATATTTCTTGGTCGTCTTTTGTGTGTGTATGAAGTGATATCTATTATCTAGACTGGAATGGACGAGTGCATACAAATCGTGTGGTCACGTGTATGTTGTTAACTCACCTTGCTTGAGAGGCTCAGCAAGTGTTCCTCCCTTAATGTCTAAGGGTCAATAGGTTATTGACAGTCTAATCACACAGGCCAAGAGTATGACGACAGGATCATTCAAATTATTGCAATTTTGAGTGCACAACGCAATCGTGGTGGAGTCATAGAAAGATGACATATAAGTGTGTATAATTGCTGAATGGATATTTGTTTTTCGTAACGACCAGGCTGAGGAAATCAGGAAATACATCCATGCGCAAGTAATTAAACTGCAGTGCAATGGGCTCACGGAATGTGGTAACAGGTGATTTAGAAAGAATCGCTAGGTTTGCGCATTGATACAAGCGAATACCTAAGTGACTAAATGAAGATTCTAAACCACTGACGTTGCACTAAAAGGAATCAGCACTATTCGAGCACGGGACGAACACCACAGCTTGCATGCTGGTCATGTTTGAGTGTTACGTAATTTCATGCGGCTAATTTTTGTCGACAACTTTCAGTGAGCTCTGTATGCGAAGAGTTCGAGCATGAAGCTAGGTTTTACTCACTCTAAAACCCTGGCTCCTAGTCCTAGAGTGTGCTTTTCCACCGAGTGCCAGTTTTCCTCCGTACATTGAGTTCCGTGGGGAACAGTTCTGAGGTCAGATTGGGCAATCTGGGAAACCACGACATCCAACAATATCTGGATGGGGGGTGACGATTTGCCAGTACATTAGAGGTGGTCTCTCATAATCTAGTTTCATGTGTGTATCTGTTTACGATACATTATCATGCGTGTTGCGCAGTCGAAGGATGCGAATGATGACTACGCTATTTTGCATAATGCGTATCATGCGGATTGAGGAATGCGGTTGATTTTCGGTCGGAAATTAGTGCGTTATGCGCTGATTAAGTTTTTTTTTGGGAATAAAGTGACGATTGACTTGCATGTCGTTCATTACGTCTGTGAACGAGAAATTTTTCAAAGGAATTGTATTTTAATTTGTATTTTTTTTGTTTTAGAGTGGATTACAATTTTCATGACTTGAATGGAGGTTCGATTATTGCCTCTAGTTGGGACCTGGACCGTCGGACTGATGGTCACGTTCTGGAGGACAGAGGAAAGAAATGGAATTTCAGACAAATCAACAAAAAAGACGGAGCGACGTCAGATTACGTCTGACTCACGTCAAGACAACTTACGAGTTGACCATAGGTTAGAGAGAGAGAAAAATATTAATTGTGCGTTACTTGTTCACAAGGAGTCATATCTTTAATACCGGACATGCTCCTAATTCGGTTGATTTTCATGTTTCAATTATCATTCTTATTTATTTTATTTTTTCTTAGACGGATGGGATACCTCCGAGCCTGAATATTTTTGTCTCTCTTCTAACGGAACAATGTTGAAACATTTAAATTGTTGTCAATATTCGTAAAAGTTTATGTATCTATAGTTTTATTTTATTTTATTTATTTATTTTGTCGAAGTGGTAATTGCAAACTGAAAACGCAATTATCATAAGTTTTCGAATATTTAATCTTTGGAAGGCCAATTTTCTGTATTATTGTACGTTTAATTGTTGATGTTAATGTTGAGACTGGAGACAACTCGGAGTTTAGTGTTAGCTCTACCTCGTTCGCGTTGCTTTAGAAGAACACGTCTACGTCAGACGGGACATCACTACTCAAGGAAGGTGTGTGAAGAGACCATCGTTCAAACAGCTGAATCGGGGCGATTTCATGCTGGATGGGGGGTGGGTGGCTGTGCCACCACCACAACCTTGGAACCACCACAACAGTGAAACCACCAAAACCTGGACGCCATCGAAACCTGGACAAGCAAGGCGGTCCACAACTGGGGACAGAAGCCGGCTGTCTAACGGAAAATCGGGACGATTTTCGCTGAGGTGGGGGAGTGTCACGAAAGGTGTTCCACCTTCGTGTGACTTTTGTTCCCAACCCTAATTATCCTTCAAATACCTAAACATCCCTTGATTCCTACAACCCTCCCCAAGGCCAACACAGTGCCTATCCTATCAGAATGCGATAACATCGGGCATTTCCCTACTTATCCATAACACCCCTCCTCCAACCCCCAGGTGATGCACAGGTGGGAGTGCTGAGTCAGCCTCTCGGGCTATCATTTAGTAGCCCTGCTATAGCTACTCAATCTGCTCTAGTAGCCAGCCAAATTGTATCTAGCAGCAAGTCAGCAAATCATCGCGTAGACAATTTGTGCATGTGCATCGCCACCTCAGTGAAATCGGTCTCAGACGGCGGACGACCAACGAAGAAACACGTACGAATCGAGGAGGGAGAGAGCGCGGACAACTCCTGGATGTCGGACACCGAACATTTAAGTATCGCTTAGCTCAAGTCACATACTGTATTTCTGGTGTAGTTGTAATTAGGGTGGCCAACCTCAATAATAAATGGTTTTCTGGTACAATTTGTCAAGTAACACCCGGTAAGTCACGATCCCTCTCACAGCCAACCCCCAGTTCTAGAGTTCCAGGGATGTTCCCTGTGTGAACCACGGTTAGATTCGTGACAATATCAACATGGAGCGATGTGAAGCCGGTGCCGTTATTAAGCTTACCTAGCTAAGCAGGGGTCTCCTGAGATAGTGATTCAACTAATTGAATTTATAGCTGGGAACTAAGTGTGAACTCGGTGCCGGTGAATGACAGGCTGATGATGAAGCTAACCTAGCCTAGCAGCGAGCTGATGATGAAGCTAACATAGCCTAGCAGCGAGCTGATGATGAAGCTAACATAGCCTAGCAGCGAGCTGAGGTCGTACCCGGTGCCGGTGAATGACATGCTGAGGGTGAAGCTAACATAGCCTAGCAGCGAGCTGATGATGAAGCTAACATAGCCTAGCAGCGAGCTGAGGTCGTACCCGGTGCCGGTGAATGACATGCTGAGGGTGAAGCTAACTTAGCCTAGCAGCGAGCTGAGGGTGAATGACAGGCTGATGATGAAGCTAACCTAGCCTAGCAGCGAGCTGAGGGTGAACCCGATGCCGGTAAATGACAGGATGATGATGAAGCTAACCTTGCCTAGCAGCGAGCTGAGGGTGAATGACAGGCTGATGATGAAGCTAACCTAGCCTAGCAGCGAGCTGAGGGTGAACCCGGTGCCGGTAAATGACAGGATGATGATGAAGCTAACCTTGCCTAGCAGCGAGCTGAGGGTGAATGACAGGCTGATGATGAAGCTAACCTTGCCTAGCAGCGAGCTGAGGGTGAATGACAGGATGATGATGAAGCTAACCTTGCCTAGCAGCGAGCTGAGGGTGAATGACAGGCTGATGATGAAGCTAACCTTGCCTAGCAGCGAGCTGAGGGTGAATGACAGGATGATGATGAAGCTAACCTTGCCTAGCAGCGAGCTGAGGGTGAATGACAGGCTGATGATGAAGCTAACCTAGCCTAGCAGCGAGCCGAAGGTGAACCCGGTGCCGGCACGCAGCCTGCTTCTGTTCAACAGCACCAAGCGCCGGCCACCGCTTGACCTTGTCCCTGTGACACACTTTTTTGACGCTCTCCCTGTGCTACTGATCTGATTGGCTACTGATCAGATGCGAGGCTGATAATGCAGTTTACCTAACCTGAAATGCAGCTGTGGGTGAACCCAGTGCCGGCACGTAGCCTGAGTATGAAACAGAAAGTAATTTCAACTATCTATCTAAACTTTAGAAACCAACATTGGCACGTGAAACCGCGAATAAACATGGCGGACTCGCGGAAATGGATCTAAAGTGCTTCTCATCGTTTGTCGTAATTCACGAGAAATGGGAGAGGTCTGGTTAAAATTTATGCAGTGACACGCCTCATTTTCAATTAGCAGAGCAAATAAATGCTGACAATTTGTATGAAAAATGTCTGGGTTATTGAAACTGAATTACTGACCGGCACGTCATTGGAGATTGGAGTGAAGCCCTTGACGATGCTCCAGGTGGCCACGATGAACACCGGGGTCGCTGCAAACATAGAACAAAAAACACGCCATGAAAATATGAAAACTCGTGAACTTTTGCCGATATCAAAATGTGGTCCGACGAAACTTTTGTGTTGGAAAGTGGCTCTATTGGATGAAGCACGGCGCACCCTGGTGGGGGCTACTGGAAGTTTTGATGGCCTGGGATTGAGCGGGTGGTGTTTTTGTAATGGAATCTGTCACCGGCAAGGCTGGGTCTGTAGAGAGCTGGCGGTGTGCAGAGAATGGCAGAGGTAAGATAAATATGCTTGAAAAATAAGGGATAATCTTTATTAGCTATGAATCAAAGAGAAATCATGATGGCGATAGAAACATTATTTTAAAAAATCAGACATTGACAGGATGTTAAGGAATGAGTTAATGCTTGTATTTCGAAAACTTTGTAAAAATCCCACAGATGGCGCCATTTTTATCCGTTTTAAAATTTTACAGAATCGATAAGATGTATCATTTCACTAGTAAATTTTACAGTAAAAATATACTTCAAAGAATAAATAACGCGTAAAAAGGGACTACAGGTATATGGTTACAGGGGGAAGAGGGGGACGAACATCCCTATTCAAGAAAAGGGGTTTATGAGTTTACGGCCAAAGGCTATACAAGACCCGATGTGAAATTTATAAGATGCTACAGAAAAAAATGTATAATAATATCCTGTTCCAAACTAAAACAGAAAATCTACCACATGTGCATTAATTTGGATATTTAAGTTTATTTTGTGCCGAAATCCTCAGAGTGCAGTCACCCTTTCCCTGGCTACCAAGGTCCTCTACCGGCAGGTATTGTGTTTTTTCTGCAATGCAAACTGTCAGTGACATGGACGGCTGCTCCTCAACCAAACTCAAAATCAAACCAAAAGAATAAAAGGCCACCTGAGAACGGGCCAAGCCTAACGCAAAGCTTAACTGCTTGTAAATAGTTGTTACATTATGTTGTTACCCTTTCTTGAAGTCCTTGAGCACCTAGAAAGGGTGCTTCAGTTGGCTTGGCTCGTGTTGAAAAGTGCTCCAATCATTTCACATTCATAACGTTGAACTTCTCAGCCTCTCAACATTATTAAGTGCGTGTAAAATAACTTCGTTGATAAAACTCTCAAGTTTTGAATTCCGAGTTTATATCAAAAAACATAAGGAAGTCGTCTTCAAAAGAAGTAATTGGAGTAAAAAAATAAACTTTTGCCACATTTATCGTGTTTCACTACTAAATTCATGTCTAAGGAGTAATTTCAAAATATAAAAATGGATTTGTCCAGGAGACTGGGAAACTTCATTAAAAAGCTGGAAAATTTCTAAAAAACTTATGTAAAAGAAAAGTTGGAAGGATCTGTACAGCACATAGTTCAGGGTCAAATTTGAAATAAAAATAAAGTTTTCGTAAAATTTCATCGAAAGAAAATGAGTCATTTGGCCTGTAGGGCGCGAACAGACAAAACAAAAAAAATCATAATTTTTTTTAACAGCAATGAAGTGTAGTTGAAGATATACTTAACGCGCTCCGCCCGCAACGCTCATCAACAGCGCCAAAGCCAAGTAATTTCCAATCCGAGAGCGCGGTCCAAGAAAGTTAGAAATGGCTAAACTGAGCACCTTTCTCTAGTCGTCGCAAGTTTTCCTAGCGCCAGCTGTCGCGGCCACCGTAGCCGCTCAAAGCAGACCAAGTTAGCCCCTCAACGTGGCCGATACTTTGAGGGCGAAACCGTGGGGGTGCCGACTACCCTCATGCCACGCAGAAACTTGGCCGTCATAAATTTCCTATGCCCCTGGTGCGAATGCAATCGCGAAGCGCGTAGCACGCTGGGAGCAGAGTTGAAACATGTGGCAATTATCTATTGGAAAACCTTGTTTACATTGGAGCTAGTTCTACGCTCTTTTTCTAAAAAATAAAATGTGAAAACATGATATGAAGCGTAGTGTGCAGGGCAATATGACGTCACGAGCGTTCAAAGAGTGTTTGCTAGGGCATTTAGAAGCATCCCACCGATTGCACCATTTGTAGAGTGTTATAAAGTGCTAAATGGATCACCTATTGGAGTACGCATTTATATAAGCCTGGATCTACTTTGGCTGTCTTGTCTTCTCTTAGGGTAGTAAGTAGTTGATTGACAATATTAAAATAAGGTTGAATATTTGACAGCAGGAGCAGTAAATGAGCGAATGCTGGGAAGTAAATATCAATTGATAAATTACTATATGACAAATATCATGGCAATGGATTATTAAAAATACCTATTCAGCTCAGAGAAAAATGACGTCAGTTACCCACTGAAAGTACTACCAGTTTGGAAAAAAAATTAAGTAGCTCTGCTAAATAACAAAGGAAGATAGAGAAATCACAACCCAAATTGCTCTGCCTGGCTTTAGCGAGTGGGTATCATGACGTCATTTTGATTGAATGGTGATTGAATGGAATGTATAGGTGTATTGAAAGCTGTTATTATTTATTTTAATATGTGGAAAACCTGGATATACTGTGCAAAAAATCTACATAACATGGAACCACCTTTTTCCAGGAGTTACCACTCACTTGTAAACATATGTTTCAAGTTTGATGATGTTTAACCGTTCATGTGAAATTGTGTTAATTAAATTAGTCCTACATTTATTTTATTTGTGAATATTCTCTTTATTTAGGAAATATTTTTAGTTTTGAAAGCTTTGGTCGTTGTGATGGAATTAGATTTTTCTGACAAAAACAAATTACAGTGATATTAATTCCCCTAGATTGCCACTAAACCCCACGACCTCGCCGTCGCTATTGAGCATCAAGTACAACAAGCGACAGTCAGAGCACACTAAGCGGCTAATAATAAAAACTCATTTATTATTCTAGAAACTCTTCCAGGCAGGAAACAAATTTGCACCAGGTTTTCATTTTATCGTTTCCATTCAATCGCGCTTATAAACCACCAACAAAATGGACACTTTCCAATGGATATTCATTTCTATGACCGAAAATTTGCAGTGAATTCACATAAGAAACAGTAGCTTAGCAAAATGCTTCGTGGTTGTGGAGATATGTGGAAGATAAGACGGCACACTTTATCCTGCATTAGGACAGCGTAGCAGCAACTTCGCTAGCCGACTGAGAGATGCTTTCCATGTCCTGTTTCGTAACTTACCCCAACCGATGGCGATGTAGACGCGAAGCCTGATGTTTTCTCCGGTGAAAGTTTCGACCACCAACATGTACAGGTACAAACCTGCCGAAGAGAAACAAACAGAGTTGCCTTTTAACATCATCTTCGTATAGATTTACTAGCCACCAACTGAGGAAACGTAATGTGCATAGTGCTTTATATAAAATATTAAATTGAAGAAGATTTAAATTTGTGTTTTTGTGAGACCCTTGCACTCTAATGGACGAAGAAATTGATTATTATTATTATCAAAATCTAACATTTGAATCTTCTATAGAACCATACAAACTTATTGTATTCACCACTCGTATACCACTCGTATATATGTATATTTATAAATCATTTTGGGGGTGGGAAGCGTGGAAAGGAATGGAGAAGGCAAGGTTTAAAGGAAAGAATGGGCACGATTTTAAGTTATTGGGAAGGAAGCTAGGGAAGAAAGGGGTGGGAATTTTAGAAAGAGGAATTGATGATTGGAATGGGTTAAATTTGATAAATGAATGTATGATGAGGAATGATAAATGTTTTAGGATAAATTTAAAAATAATATTAAAGTAAGCGGAGAGTACTCAGACACTGTATGACATGTATACTAATCTGGTTAAGTAAATAAAATATACATTCTAAAATTATACCTGCAACTTTATTGTTACAGAATACTATTCACGGTTTCGGTGAGAAAAAGAAGTGTGAATGCAACTTATTTCATATCATGTTGGTATGAGGGTTACTACAAGTGCTGAGCGCACTGGATTAATCTATGGATAAATATACCAGACAGCCCTCAATGACATCTAGAAATAGAAACCCCTGGCTGTGTTTTGAATTCATTTCTGGTTGTTTTATTTCTGTGTCTTTAAAGAGTAATAATCTTCAGCCAATATAGCTTAGTTGTCTTAATGAATATTTTTCTTAACGAAACGATACTTTAGGCTGCTGACTTTTTATTTATTTACAAAACTCAACTATTGCAGAAAGGTTAAGCCCTACAAAGATAATGAAGAGCCTCAACCATAATACCGGAACTATACTGGTACCAGTGGCGGCGCCAGAAATAAATCAGTAGGGGGGCAAAGCAGGGGCAAGCGAATAGGTGAAGGGGGCAGTAACCCCCCCCCCCCCCCCTTACGGGCCCACACAGATCGAATTACCTGAAGAGTGTTTTTATTTCTCATGCTGTAAATTAGGCAGTGCAATTGGAAGGTTATTTTCACAAGGTCTAATCCGTAAAAGCTTATAGCTTCATCACACGGAAAATTTTGCTGGTGCAGCGTTCCGCGTAAAAGCAGTTAGTTGCCGGCCTACAATAATCACTATATTTCTGAAAAACATTCAATTGATAGTTGAAAGAAATTCTAACTCGCAAAGTCTCGAGTCGATCGGACGTCTACTTTGTTCACAAGAGATATGGAATTTGGGACTTTTCAGCGGGGGGGGGGGGGCAAGCAGGGGGGGAAGCCAATTTTTGGGGGTGCACTTGCCCCCCCATGCACCCCCGTAGCGCCGCCACTGACTGGTACTGTAGCTAATTGACATATACTTCAAACTGCTTCCAAGAGTTTGCTGTATTAACAATAATAGAGTTTTAGAAATTTAATCCTGGAATGTGTAATACCCACATTGCGGTTTAAAATGATGGAATTCTTCGTCCATCCAATTTGCAGTTCGCAGAAATCAAGATTCTATTTAGCGGTAATGCTTTAAGCCTTAGTTCTGAATTGCACTGTGTATGTAGCAGGTTTAACGACTCGCTATAGCTCCGTCATCTGCAGTCAGAGAGAGATACTAACCTTCTCTATTCAACCACGAAATTAGGCATCATCATGTTAACATTCTAGCTTGTGGATATGATAAAGCTTACAGACTAATTTAAAAAAAAAGTGCTATTCGTAAGCCAGAGTATTTCGGGTTTGGGTTTTAAGGATGCAAAAGATTCTGAAACGACGTATGCTTGTCAACCTTTTTTATTTTGCTTATTTATGCTTCGTGATAAGTCAGCAGAAATAAAACTTTTGCCCAAAGCTCGCTGAATTTGGAAGGCACGGACCATGCGATCCGAACTTTACTGATGATCGCATATTTTATTTAGCATCGAAGCAAATCTGGCATGTGTTTTTGTACGGATTAAACAGGAAATGCTAATAAACGATATTAATTTTAGTGTCCCACCCAGCGCGTCGCACGAGCCACGTGCTACGCATATCATAGCTCCCATGCATTCAAACGGCTCAAATCCACAAACAAAAAACAGATTATAAAATTGAAGCCAATATTAACTCACTACGTACGAGTTACCACAAGCATCAATATCAGTTGGCAAACAAATAAGAAACCATTGACAAAATAATTACTTTAATTAATATTTTCAATTCAATTCAACTTTCATTTCAATCAGATAGTGACTTTTATATGAAAATAAAGAAAACATTCCGATGTTAACGCAAGGCTTAAATAAAATATTATTTGATAGTATGATGTTTAGCTTTACAGAAAACTATAAACAAGGGATTATGCATTTTAAGCTCCCAAAAGCTTCTTTAGAGCCATAAGCTATGTGACCTTTACGGTGCTGGTTATAGCACAGCCCGAACATAAGCCGAGGGATGCTGTTCATTACCACCAAACACTCTCATCAAAACACATGCAAAATAATTCAGGTGATAGATAATTTAACAGTGCCCATTCACGACACGATGCTTTATCTATGTGCAATTAGCGAAAAATTACACAAAAAACCGTGAGTTGTGTTGTGTACGATTTGTAACTGATAGTAATTGCAATTAAAATTTAGTATGCAAGTACACAGGATTTAATTATTGACCTTTAGTTGATAAAGCTCATTGAATAAAATGACATCCTGATTGCGTATAAAGTAAATAGTATTTTGTTTTGTGATCTCAATCCGTTACTTCGTTTAATAGTGTTTAGCTCGAGTCAATGCTTTATAAAGTATTTATTCGCCAATACATAAAAAAACGCATGTAAACTCGGTGAGTTTCTTGTCGATTGAAAATAAATTGTGACATTAAAAGTAAACTCAATTTCTTATCACAAATCACTTAAGATTAACTTGATAATGAAACCAGCTTTCAATCAATTTCACTATGTTGACAATTAATCGCTGCTATGTTTGGCTGATTTCTAGCCACTGTTAATCCTGAATCGCCGTCGTTAACGAAGCCACGACTTTGTTTTAACGATGGTTTCACGTTTAAATTTGTTAATAGCATGTACTCTTTTCAAACCAAGGGTTGTGTAGTGCATCAAAGGAAATGGGAATCCACTCACCCTTACTGCAAATAACTTCATAAAAGTAATTGCAACTACTTTGTTACAAGTTTATACAAGTCTATATAAGAACCTATGCATTAAATTTAAAAGACATTGTAAATGGACTATGTTGTCAATAGCTCAGTGGAATTGTTCACCGCATTTTATCAAGCCAACCTCTTAAAGTTGATCTGATACGGTCACGAACATTAGCTCAATTCTATGCCAACAAATGTAATGAAAGACTATACATTTTAGTGTTTACCGTAATAATCAAAAGAGATTGCTTGAGTTTCGTATTTCTTATCTTGACAGTTAACTTTTCCCCATCGTCTTTTAACGATAATTGAGGCCTGTAAAACGTTTAAATGTCCATAAATACCACTAACCAATTCACAAACCAGCCTCATCTTAACTACCCCAGATGTCAAAAGCAGCCCCTAACTCTAAAATTAGTCGCAAAATCTCTGGCGCAAAGTTCAAAGGGTGAACTCCAAACAGTCGGTGCGCTGGAGCGTAGCATCGTCAAAGAAAATGTTGGGTTCGTCAACGTCATTGCGGAAGATATGCAAATTAACCGTCCACCGTTTTGAACCGTTTCAGGCTCAGCGCAACCAACCGTTGCGAGGTCTGCAATCAAAATGTTGGTTCGTCGAAATGCCACGGACATGATTTGGCTCCCGGAAAAAGAAGTTGAGAGTTTTTTTTTTGCAATTTTCATTAGCAGGGGATAAACATTTGCAGCTGTGTAAGCACGCATTGTGTTAAATTAGCCCTAGAGCTAGTTTCTACATTGAAATAATTACAAAATTAAAAATTAAAAATAGATATTGTGAACAAAAAGTGAATCGGCAGAAGGATGATTTTCTGTATTTGTTTTAATTTAATAATAGATGAACAATTTTTTAAGTGCTCCCGATGAAGCCATGCACATTCCTTGTGCATCGACAGGAAACTCTTTTAAGTAGGAAACATTAATTACAATACGTGTTATTTCCGGTAAGTGCTGTATATATTTTTTGTAAGACAAGCAAATGCATGTCAATCGTGGTGATTAATTGCGTTTAATTAATTAAAAAACCCTTCAAGCAAAGCGAGAAATTCTACAAGAATCAATTGACAGTTAAGCGCGTATCCCTCATTATTTTAAAATCTTATTTTCCAAATTTATTATAATCATATAATCGTCCAAGCATAGTTCTTTTAATAAATCGGATTGTGAGATTCCTTCTCAACCCTCTCTTGGCTTCCTTATTTATTTTCAGCGGAATAATTTTAATGCAGCTAAACAGGAACCAGCGAAGAGGAAAGGAGTGGGTGGTTTAAGGGGCGGTCTTACGCCCTTGTACGTTCATCTAGATTCTAGGGCAAGGGCAAAGAAAAAAAACTTTAATATGATTCTAAATATTACAAAGTCTTGACAACTCTTCTTCAGATTCAAACCCGTGTAAATAGATGACAACCTATCGATTGCCTGTTTTTACTTCGTAACTGGAAGATAACTATTTGTAATTTCGGCCCTAAGACTAATTACTACCAAGTAATGAGGCTATCACACGGGGCCTATGTCTCAAAGATTGGGTTAGCTTGTGCCTTAGATCTTATCTATATTTTCAGCTGACAATACCAGCAACCATTACCAATAAAAGCATTTTAAACTAAGAAAAAACACACACACAAATATATGATGGGATATCTGAGCAGGAAAAATGTGCGTCCGAACCGGGATACGAACCCGGGACCTTCCGCTTGCCGGGCGGTTGCTCTGACCACTGAGCTATCCGACCGCACAAGATTCCTGCCTTCGCTGTGTGAGGAAAGGGCTCTCTCGGGAGAGAAGGGGAAGAAGCGACTCGTAAGCGAATTCGTGTAAATCGTGGTGATTAATTGCGTTTAATTAATTAAAAAACCCTTCAAGCAAAGCGTAGCTCTCACACATATATTTATTAAGAGTACTCGTGTATTTTCAGGAAAACAATTCAACTGTGCTATTGAATGCAAAGTACCAAACTCAAACCATCCCGACGTTCCGCAAAACTATCTTGCATGCTTTATGAAATGTCTAAACTCGCATAGCTTTGCAAAACATCAGGAATAGTTTGAGTTTGGGAGCTGAGCATAAACCCAGATAAAAAGCTTTTTCTGAAAGCTTTAACTTGCTTTTTTCTTGGTACCAAAGAAATATTTCACTCTAGCTTGCTTCGATTCAGTAAACACAGTCATCATTCTTGCGTTATCATCTCTGATACTTTGATCCCAACACACCCCAATCACCAAAGCAGCGAATCCTAGTTTCACAGGCAATTGCGTCCAAGCATTCCTCTCTGCTGGGGTTTGCTTGACTGTGAGGAGACGCATGCATCAAGAGGACACGATTCGCAAATTTAATGACAGACAATTCAGTACGTTACCTTCTACGAACATCCAGAAGAAGTTCGTCAGATGGAAGTAATGGAGCAGGATGATCAGCACCACGCATGACGTCATATCCGGCGGCATCGAGATCTGACAACGAATCGCAAACAACTTGTAGCTCACGTTATACCTGTGTGTGTGTGGGTGTGAAAGTGTGTGAGGGTGTGATCAATAAAAGCCGATGACTCATGTAGAGAGAAAACTCGATCACTTCTTTTACTGGTGCCATGTTTGTAATTAGAGTACTTTGATTGATTACGTTTTACATTAATTTGTAATGTTATTAATTACCGACAAATATTTGTAATTGGTCATTTTATTCAATTCCTACATTTTGGCAGTTAAAAATTAAAGCACAGTTAAATTTGAAAGCCAACGATACTTAATAGAACTTAAGACGAAGCAACCTAAAACCTTTTTTGGTTTTCCCAGAGCTTCCGAAAATCTAAAGCGGACTCAAGAAAATTGACAAAATATATGGACCAAAAAATCTTTATAGGTCACATATTTTAATACTATTTTTTCAGTTATTACTAATTTAATGCATTTCTAATGCTAAAAGGTAATTGCGGATGAAATTGCTTTTAATTTAAATGCAAGTATAGGCAATAGTATAATTTTTTGCCTTCTATAAGCGTGTGACTCAACCATATTGTATAGTACAGCATTGAGCATAGTTGGTACAAGCAACAGCAACACTTCGAAAACCTTCCGAGTTCCAATGTACTACAAGTTATCGGTGCCTCTTTTTGAATTTTGCATTGGCTCTGTCTTACATAATAAAAAGTGGAGATATATAACTTGATGCACAGCGTAGCGTCACTGGATTCACCGGCTTCTATGTTCATTCATAGTCCTGTTTCTATCTCCATGGAGCCACGTTATAATCGGGGTTAGTCGAGTTGTTGGTGTGTGATTGCAGCATAGCGTCACTAGATTCACCACCTTCTATGTTCATTCATAGTCCTGTTTCTATCTCCTTGGAGCCACGTTATAATCGGGGTTAGACGAGTTGTTGGTGTGTGATTGCAGCATAGCGTCACTAGATTCACCACCTTCTATGTTCATTCATAGCCATGTTTCTATTTCCATGGAGCCACGTTATAATCGGGGTTAGTCGAGTTGTTGGCGTGTGATTGCAGCATAGCGTCACTAGATTCACCGCCTTCTATGTTCATTCATAGTCCTGTTTCTATCTCCATGGAACCACGTTATAATCGGGGTTAGTCGAGTTGTTGGTGTGTGATTGCAGCATAGCGTCACTAGATTCACCACCTTCTATGTTCATTCATAGTCCTGTTTCTATCTCCTTGGAGCCACGTTATAATCGGGGTTAGTCGAGTTGTTGGCGTGTGATTGCAGCATAGCGTCACTAGATTCACCGCCTTCTATGTTCATTCATAGTCCTGTTTCTATCTCCATGGAGCCACGTTATAATCGGGGTTAGTCGAGTTGTTGGCGTGTGATTGCAGCATAGCGTCACTAGATTCACCACCTTCTATGTTCATTCATAGTCCTGTTTCTATCTCCATGTAGCCACGTTATAATCGGGGTTAGTCGAGTTGTTGGCGTGTGATTGCAGCATAGCGTCACTAGATTCACCACCTTCTATGTTCATTCATAGTCCTGTTTCTATCTCCATGGAGCCACGTTATAATCGGGGTTAGTCGAGTTGTTGGCGTGTGATTGCAGCATAGCGTCACTAGATTCACCACCTTCTATGTTCATTCATAGTCCTGTTTCTATCTCCATGGAGCCACGTTATAATCGGGGTTAGTCGAGTTGTTGGCGTGTGATTGCAGCGTAGCGTCACTAGATTCACCGGCTTCCATGTTCATTCATAGTCCTGTTTCTATCTCCATGGAGCCACGTTATAATTGGGGTTAGTCAAGTTGTTGGCGTGTGATTGCAGCATAGCGTCACTAGATTCACCGGCTTCTATGTTCATTCATAGTCCTGTTTCTATCTCCATGGAGCCACGTTATAATTGGGGTTAGTCAAGTTGTTGGCGTGTGATTACAGCATAGCGTCACTAGATTCACCGGCTTCTATGTTCATTCATAGTCCTGTTTCTATCTCCATGGAGCCACGTTATAATCGGGGTTAGTCGAGTTGTTGGCGTGTGATTGCAGCGTAGCGTCACTAGATTCACCGGCTTCTATGTTCATTCATAGTCCTGTTTCTATCTCCATGGAGCCACGTTATAATTGGGGTTAGTCAAGTTGTTGGCGTGTGATTGCAGCATAGCGTCACTAGATTCACCGGCTTCTATGTTCATTCATAGTCCTGTTTCTATCTCCATGGAGCCACGTTATAATTGGGGTTAGTCAAGTTGTTGGCGTGTGATTGCAGCATAGCGTCACTAGATTCACCGGCTTCTATGTTCATTCATAGTCCTGTTTCTATCTCCATGGAGCCACGTTATAATCGGGGTTAGTCGAGTTGTTGGCGTGTGATTGCAGCATAGCGACACTAGATTCACCGCCTTCTATGTTCATTCATAGTCCTGTTTCTATCTCCATGGAGCCACGTTATAATCGGGGTTAGTCGAGTTGTTGGTGTGTGATTGCAGCATAGCGTCACTAGATTCACCACCTTCTATGTTCATTCATAGTCCTGTTTCTATCTCCATGGAGCCAGGAGCCTGACAAGTTCAGGTATGCTCAGCGGCGAAAGCAGCACCTCAGCAAGCTTAAGGTCCAGTGGTGATATTTCCGTCGATACACACTAACTATTTATATCATTAATGCTATTGTGCTTACTTATACAAATCTCATTATTAACAAGATCGGATTGATCTGATACACATCTACGCAACATCTCAGTGTTAGTATATTTTTACTGCTATACCAACGAGCTTTGCAAGTAATGTAATGTAGTAATGTTTAATACATTTTCTCGGTGGTCGCCGTCTTAAAATAATGATGTAGCCAAACTGAGAGCGAGGCAAAGGGTTGACTCAATTACCTATGTTTCCCTAGCATAACGAAGCGGTAAAAGACACAGGTACAATTACAAATTGCATTTGCAATGTTGCGACCGAAAGATCATAGCTGCTGGCAGTGTCAAGATGTTATCTAATCTAACATCGCGTTAGATTCTGAGTAACATAAGCAACACAGATGGCTGGCGTGCCCTTTGCTTGAGGAATCAGCACCCACTTGTAGGGTGATGGACCCACCTGTAGAGTGATGGACCCACCTGTAGGGTGATGGACCCACCTGTAGAGTGATGGACCCACCTGTAGGGTGATGGACCCACCTGTAGAGTGATGGACCCACCTGTAGAGTGATGGACCCACCTGTAGAGTGATGGACCCACCTGTAGAGTGATGGACCCACCTGTAGAGTGATGGACCCACCTGTAGAGTGATGGACCCACCTGTAGGGTGATGGACCCACCTGTAGAGTGATGGACCCACCTGTAGAGTGATGGACCCACCTGTAGAGTGATGGACCCACCTGTAGGGTGATGGACCCACCTGTAGGGTGATGGACCCACCTGTAGAGTGATGGACCCACCTGTAGAGTGATGGACCCACCTGTAGAGTGATGGACCCACCTGTAGGGTGATGGACCCACCTGTAGAGTGATGGACCCACCTGTAGGGTGATGGACCCACCTGTAAGGTGATGGACCCACCTGTAGAGTGATGGACCCACCTGTAGAGTGATGGACCCACCTGTAGGGTGATGGACCCACCTGTAGAGTGATGGACCCATCTATAGAGTGATGGACCCACCTGTAGAGTGATGGACCCACCTGTAGAGTGATGGACCCACCTGTAGAGTGATGGACCCATCTATAGAGTGATGGACCCACCTGTAGGGTGATGGTGAGGATCCACATGAAGTCAGCCAGCATGTATGTGGTCATCAGGTTGGTGTGGATCGTGTTTCGCAGACATCGGAGGTCCCTGGAAACAAGAGGGTGGACGAGCTGTTAGTTTTTTATCTTAGAAGAAAATAAAAACATTTTTTTTCGTTGGATATCTTTTAATACACATCGAAGTATTTGAGATGTAAAGTTTTATATGATTTATTTTTTTATTCTTAGTTTTTCTTGACTTAAACCTGAAAATTGACAGTATTTAAAAACAATTTTTCCCTTATTTTCTAGTACTTCCTTCCTTAATTTTGTTGTTTTGTTGTTTTGTTGTTTTGTTGTAACGCATTTATTTTTCCTGTCGTTCCACTCACTAACTAGACCTGTTATTTTTTTTTTTCCATATCTTAAAATAGTAACTTCGCCTTAAAAACAGCAACATTAGAGTAAAAACCTGCTTCACTCGTCCGCTTGATCTGGAATTCATCACGCAAGGTTGAGGAAACAGAATTTCTGGCTTCGTAATCTGTTTATCAATCAGTATCTTATTTTCTCCCATTTCATTCAATGATAAGAAAGAATACCACACGAAGGCACTTCGGCTTAGTCATCTTGAATATAGAATGGCTGCTGGACATTCGTTTCCCTTAATATGTGATAAAGCTTTTGTCAAATAATTTCCCTAAAGCCATGTGTAGAATATATCAACATGAGAAAAATTGCTAGGCAAACGCTTTAGTATACGCACGAGAGATGCAAATTCAAATCGATCTAATTTGTCTTAATTTGGTTTTGACTAAAATTTCTGACACTTCGATTGCTGACAAGGTCTCACTCCTCTGCTCAATGCTTTGTTTTAAAAACACGGAGCGTTTTTCAAAAATATTATTTAAAAAATTTCAGAAAGCGTCTACCTCCCGTATTGAAAAGAACCAGACCGTTCGTCGTTCCCGCGCTTTACTCATTGTGACCAAGCCAACCTAGTTTTCTTCTTCGTGTGAATTTAATCCCCAATTCAAATTCTTGTTGCATGAACGGTATACAATGATTATAAGAAGCAAAATATCATTGTTATCTTCTTGTTTTACACCGATGTAGAAAGCAACCCCACGTTGTACGTACGAGTAACCCCGTGCCATCTCAACACGGGAACTGGAGCGCATGCGTTCATGAACCGAACCAGCCAATTATATTAATAGAGCGAACGTCACACTTCATTACCTGTCGCGATACACCACACCCTAAGGTGACAATACGAGAGCGCGAGAGAGTGACGAAGTGAAGAGAGTCAGAGTCTGATAGACAAGCTTGTGTCTTGCGCGAAGCCTCTGGCTCGTTTGGCGAAACAGAAAAGTTTTGTGTAGATAACTATACCGCATACAGACGGTGACTCTGATGATATGTTTTGTGTGAGGTTTTGTGTGAGGTTTTGTTTGAGGGTTTGCTTTTGTTTTGTACCGCCGGCAGATTAGCAGCCCCTGGGGTTATGGGTCAACCACAGAAATTGTGTGACCGGATGCGAGATGCGCTGGTTGCTCTCAGGCTTTGCTCTCAGGTATCCTTTGGGTTCGTATTTTGTCTATTTATCTTATGATAGTTACTTCGTTGGTGTATTTTGTAACATTTCTTGAAGCAGGCGGCATTACGCAAATCAATTCAACTAAAAAGCTTGTTTTCATACCGGTGTTTGACAGAATTTGCTTGTATAAAGTATAAAAATTGATTTTATTTAACAATGTTGCCTATTACTTGGCGGTTTTGCTCTGATGGGATTGACTTGTGGTTCTGAAAAGGACCTGGGTCGACGTTTCGTCCACGTTGGAGTGGACATCTTCAGCGCCAAGTACTCAACCATCTTTCCATGGCTCTGAACCACTCCGTAATACCATGTTGCCTATACAGTATCCATGTATATTGGGAGAAGATACATACGCATATTACTGTGTTAAATATGTATTATAATATAATTCACTGTACTTAGATAGATATGCCAGACCTAGCAGAGTTATTATTTAGCTAATTTCAACCTAAGCTCGCGGTTTTCCATGAAATGTATCAAGAATACGGGACATTGTCTGTGATAGCTACGGTAAATCAACAATCACAGATTTCCTTGATTACAGCCAAACATCATGGCCATTAATTCCCATTGGGACGAGGAGCTTCTAATCCGAAGCGCATTGCGCGGTTGACGGTAACACAATTCAAATAATACCTACATTTAAACTAGAGCAAACAACGACTACCTTCTTTTGACATTGCAGCTTCAGCAAGCCAACTAACCCAACGGTCACCGCTGGTACGGTGGACAAATTCAATTATTTGCCTAGAACCTTCCCCAAGCAACTGTGATGATACAACTGTGTCCGGTAGCCCCTCGCCAAGGCCTTCGTTTATAAATAATCCAAAAGAACTGAACTTGGATCAACGCTGATTTTTGAGTTGTTATTCTATCTACTCGCTTTCTACTCTCACTCCGGACAGATTTCACATCCCAAGGGAAAATTTTAAAAGCTCATTATTGTTTGATATTTTGTTTTTAAGCAAAGATTTCTTTCATATCAAAATTATGCGACTAAATCTGTCATAAGTCGATGTTCAAGACATTTCAAAATAATTAAAGCTTGAAGATGGACGACTGGGTGATGTTTTCCGTCAAAACACAGTAAAGGATGCGATATACAACAGAAAATAAATACGCGGTCGTCAGTCAGAAACTTGACAACTCAGCTTTTTTCTATTAAGCTACACGCAATGCACCACGAGTTATTTCTGGTGGTTGGCGCTTATCAAAATGACACACGCGGTCACAACCTACACCGTATCTGCCAGCACTGAAAGTTAACACGCGCCCAATGGAATGTTATGTGAATTAAAGAGAGCCCATTAGGTAGGGCCGGCAACAGAACTGGATGGGCTTTGTACACCGTGTAACAAAGAATATACCCCTAATAACGCACGAGGGTTGCTATTAGGGGCGCGTGCTGAATCGGCAAGTTGGAGTATTATAGCAACGTGGAAATCCCTAGAGTCACTTAACAAACTAGGGGGACTAGATTGACAAACCAAATGCGCTGCGCGAAAATTGAAGATTAATATCCTGAAGGGAAGATTTTTTATTAAATGTAAAATGTTAAAAAAATGTCAGCAATAGTTAAAGTTGATTCAAACCGAACTGCAATTATTCGTTTGCATGTACAGTGTATATTTATAATTAGAAACGAAATTTCGATTAAAAAATTTGTTAGTTTGTGATTGCAATTTAGCGTGACTAAAACCACCACCTTCAATTAAATGTTCATTCATACATCATCCTGTTTGAGAAATCAGTGTTTCTGGTGGAAGCCCACACCAGTAGGCAAGTGATGATGGGATAGCTGAGCAGGAAAAATGTGCGTCCGAACCGGGATACGAACCCGAGACCTTCCGCTTGCCGGGCGGTTGCTCTGACCACTGAGCTATCCGGCCACACAAGATTCCTGCTTCGCTGGGTGAGGCAAGGGCTCTCGGGAGAGAAGGGGTTCATATCCCGGTTCGGACGCACATTTTTCCTGCTCAGCTATCCCATCATCATCCTGTTTTTCTATCTCCATGATGCCACACTAAGCAAATAAACTAAATATACATAGAGATCGAAAGTCGGTTGTTCGTGTAGCATAATTGGTACTGACACGCCCCAGTTAGGTGAAAGATCAGGGTACGATCCCGGCACGGATCAAACTGAGTATAGGTGAATTAAATCCATTTTCTTATACATAATCAGGAAATGACAAACTGCAAGGGAGTTTTGTAGTGTATATGGTAGAAATATTGCTCCAGAAAAGTCTGTAAAATGGGTATGGAGCAAGCCAGAAAATCCTGACTTGTCAAATATGAGGGATCGACAACACATCATTAGTTTTAAACGCTTTGCTCAGCCTTAACACGAGTAGACTTAACTGGTTAATTAGAAGAAATTCAGAAAAAATACGTCATAAACCTACTGGGCGTAATTTTTTTTTTTTATATCAATTTTATTCCTCCATAAACTGTTTGTTTCACGGGTAGAAAATTAAAAATATAGGCAACACCACCACAACAAAAATAGACTGCCAAACTATTTTCTTATTTCTATTTCCACTGAACTCTCCTCCACGTCTTTTTCTTCTTCTTCTTTTCGTTCCACCAATTCCTTCCATTTATCTCTATCTTCCCACCATTTTTCCACATCATTTATTCTCTTCCAGTCTTCACCTCTATCTTCCACGTCTCTTCTTACTTGGTTAATCCATCTTTCTCTAGGTCTTCCCGCTTTTCTTATTCTATACAACAGGTTGAAAGCTTGCCTGGGTAACCTGTTGCCATCCATTCTCTTCATGTGTCCATACCACCTTAATCTTTCTTTTCCCAATTTAAAACATAATTTATCAACTCCCATTCGCTTCCTCAAAACTGTACTCTTCACTCTATCCAACTTCGTAATAATAATAATAATAATAATAATAATAATAATAATAATAACTGGGCGTAATACAAATTAAAAATATTATTATTATTTGCTCTAGTATTTGTTATAAAAAACGAAATTTCCACTGTAAATACAATGAGTATTCGCGTTAAGGTTCGAATCATGCTAATTAGCTCTGCCAATTAACCAAGGAAGATAGGAAAATCACAAACCAAATGGCTTTACCTTGTGGGCATCATGACGTTATAACTAATGGATTAGGTGTTTTAGAGAGGTGTGTGTTATATCGAGTCAAATCAACTTTTGGTCAAAATGAGTTAGCTGTGAAGTCGTCTGTAATCAAGGAATATCGATCGATATAAGAAAAGTCAGGAAAGTCCGTTGCTCCAATTCCATTTTACAAGAGTCTTGTTTAGTTTATTTTGTCTACCCGTATCTTGTGAATCCTTTATATTATTAATAATAGCTCCCGCAAACATAAATAATAAAGCCTTTAGTAAATCATGGGTTAATAGACGGAAAAAAGCCAACTTAGGCAATCCAATTGCTAAAATTCTCATAATTAAACCTAATAGCCTCAATGTAGACAAAGCAATATATTTTTTTAAATCAAATTCAAAATTTATGTAATTACTTACTATCAAATCCACCTTCAAAATTTTATTGCAAAACATTATCCATTATAAATGTCAGGTGTGTGTCTAAATGAGATGAAACAACTTGTGGCTCACTTGAAGTAGACAAAGATGGCGACGGCGATGCTGAGCGCGACCAGCGAGATGGTGTAGCCGATGTAGTAGAGCGTGGTCGTGACTTCGATGCCCGGCTCGCCCATGTGCACGAGGTTCAGGTCGCGGCACGCGTCGTAGTCGGTCACGTTCGCCCACGAGCCGTTTTCGTGGCACCACTTGGTCGCGTTCTCTGCAAACAACGAGCGTGCTGCTGGGTTAGCCTGGGAAACGAGCCAGAAACCACCCACTTTTCCTGATTGATTATTGGTGTCTAACGACGTACTGTTTTGACAACTGGGTCTGTGGCACTGGTCTTATGGCTTTGGTGAATGAAAGGGTGATGATGAACCTAACCTATGGCTAGAAGGGAGGAGGGGAAACCCGGTGCCGGCACGTAGCCTACTCCTGTCGAAAAGCACCGAGGGGACCACCGGCTTTACGTCCCCTCCGAAGGACGGTACAACTCGAACAACAGGATTCCTCCACTAATCCGTGGTGTCGAGAGGTTGATAAGCAAGGCGAGTGAAATTGTCGTACTGACTTCAAACCCTCCGACCTCTCTCCCGAACAGAACTGATCGTGTGCATGATGGTCACCCATCCAACACTTGACTCGGCGCGATGTTGCTTAACTTCGGTGATCTCACGAGAACCGGTGTTTCCAACGTTGCCAAACCGTTCGGTCACTTTTCCGGGCAGCTTATTTTATTTTATTCAGCTTTGGAGCGATTTCTTCTAGTGGCTTCGTTACTTAATGATAGCATTGTTACTCAATATTGAATAACAATTTTTACCAAATATATAATCAATCTGGTCAAATGTTCTAATATTAACAAAATAAAACCATCAAAATAATTGCACCTGCTTTTTCTGCACAACGCCAATGCAAACATTTTCATACGAACATTTACAAAACCTTCATTAGTTTTCAAAACCTTTTTCGCCCTCTAGGCCATAATAACACTGAGATATCAACGGAAAATTCCAAGAAACGTTCATCATTTCCGCTCCTTTACAACGTTCGGAGTCGTACATTAAGCAATTTCCCTCTGCACACACTTTGTAATGTGTTTTTAAAGAAAATTCCGAGTTTTCCATCTAATATTAAAGAAGTCTTTCAAATAACTTTTATCAAGATAGATTATAGCATCATACGCTCATTAGCACCCCGATGATAATAATCCGCATGCGCGAAGCTCCATTGATGCGAAGATGTTATATATTATTGAACAAACTCAAAGCTTAGTAAATATAAATCTTCAGTTTCACTTGACTTATAATAAAGGCTGAATTAATGGCCATTAACTCTTAGATCCATCTCTGTGTCGCTGAGAGGTTAGAGGGCTTAAAGGTAGAACAGCAGTCAAGATGATCTCGACAACACGGATTAGTGAAGGAATCCTGCACCGTGGAGCCCACTAAAGGCCTTCATCGACCAGAGAGCATCAGTCCAGCATCCCATACCTCATTCCCTATCCATTATCAACCTCATTATCAAACTATCATTTTGGTACTGACGCCTCTGGGTCATTTTACTTAACAATGCGACGCCAGACAATCGATGAGCAATGGATTAGCGGCGTGCATCGCACCCATAATAGATATTAGAATCAGAAGCTCCAAGGCTTTGCACCACGGGTCTGAGCATAAATTTACCTACAGGCTAAACACCGAGAGGAGATACCAAAAATAACATCAAACATTTCAACCGTTACCAACTATTAATAAAGACGGAAATTCTAATTAGCAGATTAAGTCTGAAACAACTTTACATGCTGGCTTTATAAGTTTAAGTCCTCATCGCTTTCTATCAAGTTGGTAATTCGGACGATGCTTCGGATGGTATCTTGTCCCAGTAATACACATTTATTCCATTCAATCAAAATTCTTTCAAAATGACGTCATGATACCCACTCGCTAAAGCTAGGTAGAGCAATTCGGGTTGTGATTTCCCCATCTTCCTTTTATATTTAGCAGAGCTATTTTTTTTACAAACTGGTAGTATGTCCAGTGGGTATCTGACGTCATTTTCCTCTCAATGAAAAAGGTCTATTAGGGTGTGCACATCTGCTCTTGCCGCTAAAACATGATCGGCAAGATTCAAAAGATTATTTTGTGTTATATTCGCAGAAACGATCACTTTTTTATTTCCTTGTACTACGAGAGGCAACCAATTCAGGCGAGCTAGCTTTAGATTCTTGAAGAGGAAGGCAGAGCCAGCTTTGCGAGACATCGGATAAAGATTCAAAAGGCTTTCAATTCTCAGCTTGATTCACCCTTTTATGTCTTTATACCTAAACCGCGTTGTATCCGAGTTGATTTGCTGCTGATGCTGATGCTGCTGATACTGATGTTGACTCACTCTAAACTCTATAAAGCTTGGAGGGAATCGAATTAAGTTCCATTAGACTTGATGAGCGGGAGAAAGAATTCCACGTTTGCCGTCAACGTCGTCGGATGCTGTCGAGACTTTAGAAGCACGCTAGCGAAGGACCGACACGAGATGAGAGCACCCAGCCCGTTAGCAGCGAGATGGTGGACCGTGTTTCGAGACAAAAGATGCAACGCAGCGGAGAGTGCGCCAGTGTTGAGTGTTGAGTGAAACTTTGTCGGGCAAAGTGGAAAACTTCTTGGTAAATGTGTGACATGAGATGCGCCAAGTGAAACACTCACTGCTTACTTCTTGGGTCGTGTACATTGCGCAAAAATAGAAGCGGTACTTTCCTCAATCTGTTGTATTTTCGTTAGTTTTGTAAGCTTTGCGTGGAAACTTTTGAAAAAAAAGCGGAATGCTACACATATCACTAATCTGTATCGGATTTTATTGCAACTTGAAAGACCTTTGCTAAACGAAGTGTATTCCATGTAAATCTAAAAAAAACACGTGTTTTCGTGAATATTGCGACTATATAGCTGGACAGCGATATGAATTTTTTTTATTTTTTCCTGCTTTCGCTCAGCATGGAAAAAGCTGGGATACAGCAAATAATGTTAGACAGATATTTGTGTATCGCATATTATACATTTTCCTTCTTCGCATGATTTCTTAAGTGACAGTCGTAGCTCTGTATTTTAAACTAATCATCGAAGACTGCACGATTCTCTGAATTTTGCTTCATCCTTATTGCGTTTTTCACGAAATTCATGGAAACTTTGCTATCGCCGTTAACGTTTGATCGGCGCATTGAAACGAAAACGGGGAAATAGATTGGCATGTAGCCAAATCCTCTAATGATCGCTGAGAGGCAAGTAAGAAATAATAACCCAGGATCTCCACCGCGAGCCGTTACTTTAATTCAAACCCATCTTTCTTATGATGCCGATTCCCTGGATGTTCCAGGAAAAGCTGGCTTAAGATTCCACGCAATCACAATCAAGGGTGGTCTACTCTGATTGTCATCTCATATCTAAATCTCTGGATCAGCGGTGAACATTCACTGAAAAATATTAGAGCACTCCCTCGGGAAATAAACGATATTTGTGTCCCAGCTTCATGCTTAGGCAGATTGGTGGTTCCTTTTAAATCTGCAGAGAAACAAATTGAGAGGATCAAATAAAATGTTGGATTGTGGACGAGGAAGAAAGAGGACGATTAATTAATTTTGTTTTCATCGAGAATACTCTTGAATTGTCAGTTCGCCGAATGAATCGATTTTTGCATGAGATTCTGATAATAATTCATAGAGATAACATGTTATGAAAGGCGGAAACTGGAAAAGTAATTTGGAAGTGGGATATCGTAAATCAAAATGAAATTTCTATAGAACAATGACGGTGATGTGTTACAAACAATGCTATTGTTTTCAAACGTGTTTTCATGTCAGTAATGAATGAATATTAAATGCATGGAAGAAATCGAAACTAAAAAAAAAACTCTTTGAAAGTAGCTAGGGTTTGTTTTATTTGACTTGAAAATGTGGATTCCCAGCGGAGAGTAATATTATTCCTGCTTCAAATAATACGTATTTTATTTGCACGCTGGTGGCATTGCTTTGTTAAACGCGGAATGAAAATTGGGAACATGTTCAGATGTGAGGGAACGAGATTTTGCATAACGAGTCGCGAAATAAAACTTTGACAGCGGTATATTTGGTACACAAAGCGTATTGAATGTGAGCTGTGGGAAAAATTTTGCGTTGATTTCAGTAGAACCCACTTTTCTGTGTTGCACGTTGGAAGCAAAAATCACAGTAGAAGATTGATTTACGTTCATTTTTTTACCCTTTTAAAATTGGTTCAAGTGAAAATAATTCAGACAGAGTTGGTTCATGATGAAAGCATACTAATGAGCCTGTTTGGCCGGTTTTGAACACATTTGGTGGAGGTGCCGAGTCACCAGATTTGATGGAGGTGCCGTGTCTGTCAAAATAAGAAAGAACCAAAAAATTACTTCTGGGCTTTTTATATCAGTAGGCTGTGAAAAAAAAAACAAAAAATTCACAATCTGCATTTTGGTTTTAAAAGTCACTTTTTGACGTCACTTAGATTTTCGTAATTAATTTTGATTTTGATTGAAAATACTATTAAACTGCATATATATTTTTACTCTGGTTAAAAAGTTCCTTTCTCTATTTTCTCTGAAGATTTCTACGTTGTTCTATTTGCTATTTACGACCTTTTGAAGGAGCTCGTTTCTACCGTTGTACGTGAGTTGCATTGGATATAATTTCAAATTGTTTACACAGCACACAACTTATTGGGACTCAGAAGTCCATTAATGAAGCAAAGTTTGCTGTAAGATTATTTGCCAATAATTAACTAACGGCTTTCTTAGGCTCGCTAATGGTTAATTTGTATTTACTTTGTGGCCAGGCCTTTTGTCAATATTACTTGAAAGGGAAACGATTCAACGGATTGCGTAGGTTTTATTGAAATTCTAATATTATGATTCCGATAATGTTTCTTGTTTATTTGGTAGGTGTTATTAAACGTTAGACGCAAGTGAACTAATTACAATAAAGATATTTACCAGCTCTTTCTACTCAATGGTGACCCTTTAGTGTTTGAATTCGCTCAAAGTGCTTGATTTCAAATTTCCAAACGGCAAGCCAAGCTGCCCTTATAGATGGCGAGATGTCAAAATAACGTAGAATATGGTTGTGAAGCTTGTGGTTCTGCTCTGATGTGATTGACTTTTTGTCCTGAAAAGAGGTCCTTTTCAGGACAAAAAGCCAATCACATCAGAGCAGAACCATGGCTCTGAAACACTCCGCCAAACTAACGTAGAATACAAAAATTCAAATAATTGTTTTGATTCAATGTAAAAGCAGAATGACGATGGCAGCGAGCAGTGAAACTTGATTCTAAAACCGACTACAACGTCAATCATAGATAATGCAGTTTTAGAATAATATGTGAGTTTTGAACGCAGTCCATCGAATCACAGGTTATGTTCAAAACGAGTACGAGTCACCTCATTAAAACGGAAATTGCCTGGAATAAATACACATGTGTTTGATTTTATACCTAGTAGAAATTAACCAGAAAATTTTATTTTGCTGATTGCGACAGCAGTTTGCAAATAATGAAAGCCCCCGTGTTAAGTTTTTTATTTATTTAATAATAACTCTGTCCGTTCAGCCCCAGTTGTCAATATGATTACCACCTTCACGCCAAATTAATTTACAGTCACGAATTTACCTTTATTTCTAGCCGTGTTATTTTTAAACTGTAACAAGAAAGTTACCAGTAAAAAGCTAGAAGGTATGCGAGTGGTAAATAAAACGCTTAGGCATTTTTCTAATGCTTGAATTTTTAAATTTGTAAATTTCGCCTTACGCATGTAATATCATGGGTTGGTGAGATGTCGAGGCGGCCATTTCTTGAGTGTCACCTGATCGTGGTGAGACAACATTCGCTATCTTTGCGATGCTTGTTCGTCTGTGCTGAAGCAAGTGAAACGGGCTGCTTGCGGACGTTGAGTCAAAATTAGTTTCATCTTTTCGATCTAGTTTTTCATGGCCAGAGAAAAATTACGTCAGATGCCCACTGGACGTACTACCTGTTTGGAAAAAAAATAGTTGGCTCTGCTAAATAACAAAGGAAGACAGGGAAATCACAAGCCGAATTGCTCTACCTGGCTTTAGCGAGTGGGTATCATGACGTCATTTTGATAGAATTTTGAACGAATGGAATGGGTGTGAATTGACCGCTTTACAAACTGTACGCAACACAGTCGATGGAAGCTGGCGATCATTTGAATTGTTGGTATCCAAGGAGATGGCTCCAAGAGGCTACTTGTTGCTTTTGGGAGTGAGTGGGGAGAGGGGGAGTTAGTGTGGGGAGAGGGGAAGTTATTGGGTTCGAAGTGCTACACATTTCTGGACGAGTTTATGGCAACAGGCGTCGGGTTTTTGGATTTAATTTCGAAGTCATGACTTGGGCAGTTAGAAAATGCTTTTGATTCTTACAAAAATAATGAATTTCGATAACAACTTCATATTAAAATACCTGGATCAATAATCAACCGTATCAGCGAAAATTATTTTGAAAAAAAAAACTCTTTTAAAATTAATATGGCACGAATCGTCACACGCGTCTAAGCTTGGTTAATAATTATTTAAAAAATTCTTTTCACGTTAATTTTGGGAAACTTATACATGGTTGAGTTGTTTTCTCACGAAGATGTGCTTCCAAAATGTAAAGATATTCAAACATAGATTACTTCAAGACTCGCTACCTACAAGTTCACTTTATTTTTACAAAATATTTTCGATTACAGATATCAAGATATAATAGATATCAAGATTTAATAGATGTCAAGATAAGTAGAAAGCAGGATAGCAGATAGCAAGAATCCACCAAAATCCTTGTGCTTATCTTAGACAATTCCTACCCGTTACATGCATGGAATTTAAAAAAAAATATATATATATATAACAAAAAATATTAGTAGAAGCAAAGCAACATAATATCAAGCGTGTTCATCATTTCACCCGTGTGCCAGCCAAGCTGAAGCAATCAACCTGAGAGTACCTGTGTAAAGCCCCAACTGCCGGGGTACGATTCAACAAAACTCTCTCATCTCTTGCGGCTATCCAGCCAATAATGAAAATGTGACGCCAGCATTTCTAGCTTCACAAAGTTTTTCGCAGCTAAGCACGTCTCGAATGCGTTATTTCTGAACAACCCGGGGTCAGTTGTCAATGGATATGTGCGATGAAGCTAATAGATAAATGAACAGGAAGCGTAGCTCGCAAGAGAGAGAAGCTGTCACAGATTCAGCGTGGCTGTAATGGCACACGTTCCCATTCTAGTTATTTGATGTTGGAAATTTTAGACAGTATAACATCTAAGACCCGATGGCCTATGGCACTCAAACTTAATTAGATACTTGATAGTCAAGAATCTCCAGCGATACCCTTAGTGAATTACGCATACGATCGTGAAATTTAACACAGTTTTAGTGGGAATTAATGATCCAATCTTCAGCGAAAAGCGAACTTCTCTGCCCTCAAAGTGATAAAGGCTTATTGCTTCAGTTATACACTAAAACGATCTCGAAAGTATAATGAAAGTGAATGTCGTGCAATGCTTCGGTGGGTCGTACAGTCTTCAGTTTCAATAAGTTCACATCATCATAAGATGCAGAAGCACTCAAATGGCTGCCACAATGAGAAAAGTCCAGGCAGAGGGAAACATAACCAAATCTTACGACCAGTTTCACAAATAGCATGGTTTTTTTAATATCATTTCTTCTGTGTGCTATCTTTCAACACGAAGCTGCTCAGTTTATTTCTAAAAGGCAATAAAAGATAAGCCTTATCCCTTTCAGTTTCAAAAACTCTTTTTATCATTGAAGTATGTTATTTTATTGAAGTCGAAATGCAATGCTTACTTTGCTTTGCTTAGCCGAAAAAAACACCATGCATTTATCTCGCGTCTTGTTTGCGCCCTTGCTCCAGTGAAACGTCGACGTCGTCGCCTCCATGGCCAGCCTCAACGAGCTGCTGCTCGCCTTGCTCGAGTGCCCGGTCTGCTACGACCACGTCCAGCCCCCGATCTTCTCGTGCGCCAACGGACACCTCGCCTGCGCCCGCTGCCGCGACCAGGTGCGACTTCCTGCCAGCTAAAGTTATCTGTAGAAATCGGGCATCCGCCTCGCAGCCAGCGTGCTACGCGCTTCAACGTCCCACCGAACGCGTCGCACGTTCCCAGCCGTCCGCCTCGCACCCAGCGTGCTACGCGCTTCAACGTCCCACCGAACGCGTCGCACGTTCCCAGCCGTCCGCCTCGCAGCCAGCGTGCTACGCGCTTCAACGTCCCACCGAACGCGTCGCACGTTCCCAGCCGTCCGCCTCGCAGCCAGCGTGCTACGCGCTTCAACGCCCCACCGAACGCGTTAGCTAGGAAGCACCATGTTCTCAAGCGTGACTAATAGTAAATCTTCTTCCAACCCCGCAGCTTTCCGGCTGCAGCCTGTGTCGCGGCGAGTTCGCTGCGACCTCCAGCCGGTTCGTCGAACGCGTCGTCGAGCTGCTCGAGTTTCCCTGTCCGAACGCGGGCAGCGGCTGCGCGCTGCGCTTCAAGGCGTCGTCGTTGGCTGCGCACGCGCTCGGCTGCGCGTTCGACTGTCGCTGCTACGTCGAGGAGTGCGTCACGGACGTGTTCGTCACGGCGACGCAACGCAAGCGAGTCAAGGTGCGACGGAGGAATCGGAGCAAACTGCAAGTCTCCTTGCATCACGTTGACCAGAGCTGTTCGCGTAGCGTTTCCCAGAATCACAGGCTCAGTTGAGAGCGCTCCGGACCTTTTGACCGAAAACTTATAATGACACAGAATTCTTGATTTTCACGCTAAAAACAAGTGCACAAAACAGCTGTCAACATTCATGAATGTAATTTAAAAAGTATACCACACCATTTAAGCCCCAATTGTGGTAGAACAAGTTCCACATATCTGTTCGGTTTTTTTGATAGACAGGAACTGCTACTCGTTCAAACTTTCACAAAAGAGCTTGCATTCGAATGGACTTGGCAGCCTCTGCATATAGGTACGATAAATTCAAGCAATTTTCAAGCGTTAAATTTACAAGAGCTCATTCAGTGAAAGTTCAAGCAACATACTCGAACCTTCGTCTATGATCCATAACGTAGCGCGAATCAAGCGGCTGTCAGCCAGCATCAATACAACTAACCAACAACAAGGTGTCACCGCCGCCAGATTTCATCTCGCGCTTTAACTGCCTCCCACCCTCCCCACCCCATTTCCCCGCGGCACCATCAGTCTCAGAGACTCCACGACAGCTCGATTGGCCTAGCGTGTCGACCCGGCGCCGACGCAGCGAGTCAATAGATGCGTCGTTAACCAGCGCCGAGATGCGTCGTTAAACAACGCCGGCAATCAATCAGCAGGTCGAGCGGCGACGTGAGTGCGTTTGGCGAGGGGCTAAGGGTGCACTGCGACAGCACGTGGACGAGGCGCACGGAGGGTTCTACGCCGGCGGGGGCGGCGGCGGCGGCGGGGGCGGGAGGCTGACCTCGTTCGTCAAGCTGGACCAGCTGAGGGTGGTGCGGGAGGCGCGGCTCATCGAGGCGTTCGGGGAGATCTTCTGGTCGTTTCTTTTCATCGCGGACGGTGAGAGGCGATGCGTTGAGATGATTTGATATCGGTGCTCATGGCTGTCGGATGCCGATCGTTTTTTGCTTGGAAATGACGAATGATAATATTATCTTCAAGTGAAGAGAAAATTTTCAATGGTTTTTTGCTGTTTTCAAACGTTTTCACATAAGCAAGCATAAGAAATGTGGATTGCATACGCAGATGAAACTCGCCTAGAAGTGAGTTTTATTTGCAGTCGTCTTCCAGAGCAGGCGACAGAGCAGCAGGAGCAGGCCTAGATCTCTAGGCTTCTTTGATTACTGATTGAATGTGAACTTAGCTTCATTGGCTGATTATAGCAGATGACGGGGTGAATCCAGCAGAGAAATGATTTGTCTTTCGGATTATATTTGTTTGGCAACTGGCATTGCAGATGCAGCGAACAAATGATTAATTATACTTTGTCTTCACACGCTTATACGTATAAAAATAGGAAAATTTTCCCTTTCTGATTTATTATCAAATACTTTGCATAGTCTTGTAAAGCTCATCTCAATGTTGTTTAGTGTGTAGTCTGTGTAGTCTGTTATTTAGTTTTAGGATGGCTCAGCATACAAAGGTTCGCTTGCAACCGATCACAACCAAACATGAAATAAATGTCACATTCAAAGCTCCATATTCATGAGATAATATAATTTTAATGCTTTTCTTATTTGATGATCTCTATTCACACTGGGATGGGATTTTTTTAACTGCTTCTTTTTCAAGGATTTGGTGTAAAAGATATAACCGACCAATAACCGTCAACTCAAACTACACACAAATTTTAACAATCCAATCCTAGGTGGAAAGGATAATTTGAATGGTGCTGACAAATTTTCAATTCGGGAATCGCTATTTATGCTAGTTAAGCATGACTTTCAGGTTAAAATTATATTTCACCCCAGATATCGCGTTTGTTCCCAAAGACCGACGAACGCTTTATCAAACATCGTGTTCTCAGAGAATAAATCGCACCTGCAGTGGAAATCGTGTTCTCAGAGAATAAATCGCACCTGCAGTGGAAATCGTGTTCTCAGAGAATAAATCGCACCTGCAGTGGAAATCGTGTTCTCAGAGAATAAATCGCACCTGCAGTGGAAATCGTGTTCTCAGAGAATAAATCGCACCTGCAGTGGAAATCGTGTTCTCAGAGAATAAATCGCACCTGCAGTGGAAATCGCGTTCTCAGAGAATAAATCGCACCTGCAGTGGAAATCGTGTTCTCAGAGAATAAATCGCACCTGCAGTGGAAATCGTGTTCTCAGAGAATAAATCGCACCTGCAGTGGAAATCGCGTTCTCAGAGAATAAATCGCACCTGCAGTGGAAATCGTGTTCTCAGAGAATAAATCGCACCTGCAGTGGAAATCGTGTTCTCAGAGAATAAATCGCACCTGCAGTGGAAATCGCGTTCTCAGAGAATAAATCGCACCTGCAGTGGAAATCGTGTTCTCAGAGAATAAATCGCACCTGCAGTGGAAATCGTGTTCTCAGAGAATAAATCGCACCTGCAGTGGAAATCGTGTTCTCAGAGAATAAATCGCACCTGCAGTGGAAATCGTGTTCTCAGAGAATAAATCGCACCTGCAGTGGAAATCGTGTTCTCAGAGAATAAATCGCACCTGCAGTGGAAATCGTGTTCTCAGAGAATAAATCGCACCTGCAGTGGAAATCGTGTTCTCAGAGAATAAATCGCACCTGCAGTGGAAATCGTGTTCTCAGAGAATAAATCGCACCTGCAGTGGAAATCGTGTTCTCAGAGAATAAATCGCACCTGCAGTGGAAATCGCGTTCTCAAAGAAACTATGCGCACATCTATAACAGAATTCAATAACTTTAAAACAAGGACAATTTTTCTAAAAATTGATTTTTGTAAGAAGCTGCTAGTAAAATGTGCCGAAAATGGTGCAGGGTCTAAATTGCGAGAAAACAAGGGGATTTGTAAGATTTCATCACAATCGGTTGAGGCGTTTGAACAACCATAAAACAAGAACAACAACGACGACAAAACATACAGATTTTTTATTCAGTAGTAAGCGTAATTGAAGATAAACTAGGGCTTCGTCAACGCTCTTTATCGCGTTGTTGGATGAGCGCTCAATACACATTCTGACCACTTTTAAAAAGGTTGAAATACCATAATCATTGAAGACTTGCGAAACTAAAAATTTCTGGAATAGTACATCCCATTAAGAACATGTTTGTAAAGTTATAACATTTAAAGTCAAAGTCTAAGTAAAAGTAAGTAAAAGTCTAAGTAGTAAGTAAGTTAAAGTCAAAGATATTGTTTTGAGTTTTACAATTTTGAAAAAAAAGTGATTTCTTAAAATCGATTAATCAGAAAACAATTAAGCAGATCTTTTTAAAAAACGTGTCAGATCTAAGTTTAAAGACTTTGGATGTTCCCTGAAAGTTTCATCCAAATCGGTTTTGCCGTTTGGTCAGAATCGTGCGACAAACACACATACAAACAAAAAAATATATATCGACTTTTTTCTCTTGGAAGTTAAATTGAAGTCTTCGCTCGCTCATCCAATAACTCACTACGCTCGCTTACATCAACAATAATATTTCGTTCAGTATTGAAAACCCGGTCAACATAGTTTTAAAAAAGTAAGCAACATAACCCGCGTTGGCTTCCAGAGAGCGGCGAGTGCTACGGCGTGGTGAAGCATGTCAACGACCCCGCAGCGAGCAGCGAGCAGTTCTCCTACAAGGTCGAGTTCCACCCCCGCGACGTGGCTTGTCCCAGCTACACGTTGCGGCACCGGGTGCTCAGCAAGGTCACATTCCGCGGGGCGACCGTGTCTATCACGTCTTCGGCAAGCGACGCGGACGAGGGGTTTGTGTTGGCCCGTGGCTCGCTGCAGAGGTTGACCACCGACGACCGCGGTATTGTCTACTCGGTCGAGATCAAGAGATGTCTCATGTTTTAGATTTTTGTTTGTAGGTGGTGTGATTTTTTTTATTTAGATTCATGGTTGTTTGTTATTTTGTTTTTACTGCGGTGGGTGTTGTTTTGTAAGTGATATTCACTGGCTTCTTTTCTTTTCAATGTCGTAAATATATTTCTAACTTTAGCACTTTCTTAGAGTTGGTATATGAACATAAATATTTTCTATGCTTATCAAAATAAACACATTACTCTGTCTTCCTTAGCGTATCAATCCAATGTCTCTGTTAATGTACAAAAGTTATGTCCTTTTTTGAGTGTTAGAATGAAATGGGCATATTCTTGATGCAACTTCTTGATGTAACTTCTTGATGTAACTTCTTGATGTAACTTCTTGATGTAACTTCTTGATGTAACTTCTTGATGTAACTTCTTGGTGTAACTTCTTGATGTAACTTCTTGATGTAACTTCTTGATGCAACTTCTTGATGTAACTTCTTGATGTAACTTATTGATGTAACTTCTTGATGTAACTTCTTGATGTAACTTCTTGATGTAACTTCTTGGTGTAACTTCTTGATGTAACTTCTTGATGTAACTTCTTGATGTAACTTCATGATGTAACTTCTTGATGTAACTTATTGATGTAACTTCTTGATGTAACTTCTTGATGTAACTTCTAAATGTAACTTCTTGATGTAACTTCTTGATGTAACTTCTTGGTGTAACTTCTTGATGTAACTTCTTGATGTAACTTCTTGATGTAACTTCTTGATGTAACTTCTTGATGTAACTTATTGATGTAACTTCTTGATGTAACTTATTGATGTAACTTCTTGATGTAACTTCTTGATGTAACTTCTTGATGTAACTTCTTGGTGTAACTTCTTGATGTAACTTCTTGATGTAACTTCTTGATGTAACTTATTGATGTAACTTCTTGGTGTAACTTATTGATGTAACTTCTTGATGTAACTTCTTGATGTAACTTCTTGATGTAACTTCTTGATGTAACTTCTTGGTGTAACTTCTTGATGTAACTTCTTGATGTAACTTCTTGTTGTAACTTCTTGATGTAACTTATTGATGTAACTTCTTGATGTAACTTCTTGATGTAACTTCTTGATGTAACTTATTGATGTAACTTCTTGATGTAACTAATCTGATAAAAATGCACGCATATGTTTTTTAAGTTTGCATGATAATGACTTTTTCATCAACTAACTCTCTTAGCAAAATAAAGCAGATGAATCTTTCCAGCAAGGATTTTTCGCTGTGGTGACCGGAGTTAAGCTCTTGCTTAACTGAACCAGGGGTTGGATGGTTGACGGCATGTCGAATTGCAATCACCGTCGCTCTGCAAAGTGATGCAAGCTGAAGGCAACTACATCGGCGTGTTAAGTTTGATAATGCGACAGGTGATTAAGCGACTTATAAGTTATTAAGACCAGTGTCTTAAACTCTAATCTAGCCTTTAATTATGCTGGACGATGAAGGGAAGCTATGATATCGATCGAAGTTAATTGAGTAAATTTTTCATGTACTTCAAGAGCTTTTAACTGGGCCACTTGCACGAAACGATTTTCTTGGCTTCTCTCAAAAACCTTCATATTTTCTACATTATCGGAAAAATTATAAATGTAGAACCCTTTTTTGATAAGCTATTTCTCAATCGTTTCTTTTTGGTCCTTTTGGTCGTAGTGCCGACTTGAGACTGTGAGAAAGGCAAGAGCCAGTTGCTAATTTCAGGCTCGATGGAGATCCGTGCAGATGCATTAGTCGAGGCGGTAGGTAGATTCAATTTGCTGGAAAGCCAGCACGCTATGGCTCTTTACGTATTGGGTAAACGTTTTTGTCGGTGTTCGTTGCGAAGTCGCTCGATCAATCGGCGAAGCGTTGCGTTGCTAAAAGTATTGAATGCAAATTCTTATGAAGGTGTCATTTTTTGCCACTTAAAGATAAAGTGCCAATATTTTGACCAGTTTTCATTTCCCACAAAGTAATTCAGATAAGAATAAGATATTTATAATTTAAAGTTTAAAGTATCCTGGCTTTTACTGGAATGTTACCTCATACACTATTTTGTACAATTGTGGTGGATTTCATTTTAAATCGAACGTGAATTTAGCATTGCATTATTGAAACGATGTGGTTTGTGACCTTTGCACAAAATTCACTTTCGTATACGAAATGGTCATAGCCTAGAGGCTTATGATCAATTTAAAATGTTCGGCGTTAATTTAGCAGCTTTATCAATGAAATTAGTTACCTGGAAATATCATGATGTAGTCGCCGTGAAATTATTTGATTATTTAAAAATGTAAGAATCGATTAATAAGTGATTTGCTTCAAAATAATACAGTCTTTTCTTCGATTTTTAATGCACACAGTAATGTATTTTGGTGAAGATAAAGTTGCTTTATTTGTAAAAAGCTGCAAAAACGCTTAAAAAATGTCATAAAAGCGCCATTTTCAAGAAAAAAGCTAAGCTTAAAACAAGTAAATTTGTACACAAACATTGAACCGTGAGGGTCAACATATCCTGAAAGTTTCGTTAAATTATATTCAGATACTTGGGCTCCAGAGTGCAAAACGTGTTTTGGAAAAACTGGAAAATTTCGTAAAAACTTACTTACTACAATTTGCTCATCCGAATTGCTTCAAAAAAGTGGCAGATCTAAGTTCAGAGAAAACGAGGGTCCATAGAAATTTTCTTCAAATCGGGCTTGGCGTTTGGCCTGTATACCGTGAATAAACATACAAGAAAACTAACATAAAAAAAAACATGAGTGACTTTTTTGTCAGTAAATTTAATTGAAGATTTCGCTTCAATTTCTTCGCTCGCTACGCTCATGAATTAATTTCAACAATCACCATTTTATCTGAACGCACACAATTCATTATCGGTTTGCTTTTCAATAGAGTGCTTTCAACGATAACATTTTAGCCAGCTGCACATAAAGTTTTGCTTCAAATCTTTGCAATTTCGTGCCGCAAATCTTAACTTTCTGTATGATATTATAATAGAAGCAAATATCGTCGAATCTGGGAGCCTAGATATTTTTTTGTGAGTTTTCAAAACCTTATTTACCTTCTTATGTAAACAAACTCCTTTTGTCTTTTCGATATAGAATAAGAAACGCATAAAATTAAATGTAACAAATCCCATGACAATTCCATGACGTTCAATAATAAATCATTCTTCTTCTTTCGAAGCCAGGCAAGGTTCGAACACAGAAAATGCTGAGCGCAAGATTTGCCCATGAAAAGCGTAGCTCGAGTATTTGCAATTCAATTCGTGCAAACGGAATATTCAGGGAAATTCTTCCTTGTGTTTGTATTGCGCACGAAGAACGGATCCGATGTGAGATGGTATGAAATAATAATATCAGAGCATTGACAGAGTTTGAGCACTCGAATGTCAGATTCCTCAAGTACCATTCAGTGGAACGGGACATGGATAGTTTGCAAAACGGAAATGTGAGAGTATTTGTCAAGATATTTATATTCCATTATATTAGCGAGGCTACCATTGTTTTTATCACGGGACCCGACTCGCCCCCGACCACCCCCTAAATCGCGCCGAAAAGCAGCTTTCAATAAATTTGATACCTTCGCATTTTCGTCATGTTTTCTCCTCAAGATGCCAGCTGCCATGCTTTTAACTTGAAACGTCTGGCGATGTGTTTTTATTTGTGTTGACATATTAAAACGAAAACCTGCTACGCGCCCTGTAGCTTATTGGCTAGGCTTGCTCAAAGTAGCATCGATTTTTCAATGGGGAAATTCATATTTACCAAAATGCACACATGATTTTCAATTCAGTTTGCAGAAAACTTGGTTTACTCTAAATTCTTTAACTAGGACTTCACTTACGCCTAATATATTCACGTTGTAGATGAGCGTTATTTAAGCGACGTGGATTTAAAAATACTCACTAAGCGTAAACGACGGCGAAACAAATAAGCTAGACATATTTCTTAAAGTAAAAATCGATTTCAATTAAAACTTTTACTCGATTTGCTTCAAAATAGCACAGAACCTTTTTACTACAATTTATAATGCACACCGTAAATTTTGTCAAAATCGGTGAAGCCAGAATTTTTTCTGTTGCAAGAACATGCAATATACGCTAAAAAAGCGTCATAAAAGCGCTATTCTCTAGAAAAGTGCTAAGCATGCAACAATGACATTTTAACCCAAACTTAAACTTGTAATGTTTAACATAATTGAAAAGGTTTCGTCCAAAGATATCATGTAAGTGGAGCATGGAAAGGGCTTGAGAAAAACTAAATATTTTCGTAAAAAAACTTTTTTCAAGGAAACTTCTTGGTTGATGTTGCTAAAAAACGTAGGAAGTCTTAATTGAGTCTGTTCAGGCGTTTGGCGTGTAGAGCTCGCACAAACACAAACAAACACATACACAAACACACAAAACACATGCACAAACAAGTGACTTTTCTTAGACTGGTGTACCTATTTGAAGATTTTATCAACAAAATTATTTGAAAACGTTGATAGTTGAAATATCTGGCTGAACATCGGAAATTGTCAGTAACTGCGTAGGAGTAGATGGATAAACGCAAAGGCTAAGTACATTTTAGGGCGGCTCTTTTTGTGGTCGAAATGTCTCTTGACTGCTGCGAGCGGCTGGACACTGACAGATTTCACTGCGAATGAGACGCGTGGGTTGTGCACAGAGTTCCCTCCTCGCCAGGTCCCACGGAGTGAGCAGAAAATGTCAGAGCATCGGACTTGACGAATCGCCTATCATCAAATGCCGGGGGTTGGTTAATTGCCAACAACACGGAGCAGACAGCTTAGAGGCATCAACGGTGTAAAGTTACCGTGGATTCGAGAGACAATTAACGAACCAAACGAGTTTCGTATGGCATAGAGAATTTACCTAGTCAATTGTACGCACTGTCCTGGTGCTCTGTGCACAAGAACTCACACCAAAGAGAAACAATTGACAAATATTTCATTTTGTTTGACATTTGTGTGATTCACACAGTAATCCCATTTATTTCCTCTAAAACTGACTGAAACTTCAGTCGCGGATAGTATCAATTTAAGCTACAAAGTCGAATTCGTTCATAAAAACAATGTTTAGGATAGGTACCTATTATACCTAATGGGTGCCACCCAAATCCCATCAATTTCCTTAACTACATTTGAACGTACTTGAATCTTGCTGCTAAGGCAATCACAACTCGAATTGAGGGAGGACTGAATTACTGCTAGTCGCACTTCCCGCAAAGCAATACTACATTTGGCGCCTGGCGGTGGGATTTCTGTTAGAAACGCAGTCTGCAAAGTAGAAAGGATGGAACACTGCCTGTTTCGATACTTAATTTTTCTAAAAGGCTGTCCTGACTCAATATGCAAAGAAATCGTTTGAATTACGAGAGTGCGCACGAAGAGATAACAAGATGTAGTACATTATTAATAGCATTTTAAATTCAATTGGCTTTTTCTATTTCTTCAAATGTTGACTAAGATTTTCTGAGAAATTCAAGCTTTTTGACTGAAATAAGCAGTTGATTGCATTAGGACTTGGAAGCTGACAAAGCATGGTCCCAAAAGTCTCGATCGAGTATTCTAATAGATATTCAAGTGATTGACTTGAAATTTGCACGTAATTCCAGTTTATGAAGTATCTTGCGCTGAAAACTGACTTCAGATACCCACTGGACGTACTACCAGTTTGGAAAAAAATATAAATCAGCTTTGCTAAATAACAAAGGAAGATAGGGATATCACAACCCAAATTGCTCTGCATGTCTTAAGCGAGTGTGTATCATGACGTCATTTTGATTGAATTTTGATCGAATAGAGTAGGTGTATTTCCACGTTTTCGACAACAGAGTTCAAATAATCATGTCAAACAATGGAAACCCGTAGCAGCCCTTAGAGTGTGGCATCCACCGCGGTCTTTCTATTCGCTGAAAACCAGCAAGCAGTACCTCATCTTACTATAAAAGAAATATCAATTCCAAAAATTTTTGAATTGATATTTTGTTTATAATAATAATTTTCCCGTCAGTCTACCGTACATGCGTAAATCAGTCTACCGTACATGCAACGAGTATTTGGATTAAATTCACACTAGTACTTCATCTGTGCATAAAACCTGCTCGACATTGTGCTTACCGTTGGTGTCGTACTTGATGCCATTCAGCTCGTCCATACACTGCTGATAGGCCATCGTCCCCGCCTCGGTCTTCGGCCAGCAGAGCAGCCTGTCCCAGGAGGGCGGACAGAAGAGCGCGGTCGCCGAGGACGCCGGCGGGTTGATCTCTTCGTGGTACTGCAGCAGCAAGCACTCGAGCTCCTTGTTGTCGCTGGCGTTGCCGGCGTTGTGCTCGGCCAGCGGCGCGATGCCCGACATGAACATCGGGCTGTTTACGTCGGTCTCGTCCATCTCGGGGGTTGGTGTACTGGAGCGAGCTTTCAGAGATGTGGAGCTTCAAGTCGGCGAGTTCATGGGCACGTTCATTTTGGGTTGCTCACTTTTATACTTTACGATCGTAAAATTTGTAGCTTTTTTTCGTCTTGAATTTATATACCAATTCGGAAGTTTTCTTTTACGTGAGGCAAGTTTGTCTGTATCGGTTTATCTTCGGCGCAGGGAAGAATGTTTATCTTTCATCACTTTTGAACTCTTGCAACTTTTTTTTGTCGCTATCGGTTTTCACAAAACTATGCGTCCAATTCTGCTTCGCGACAAAAACATTTGACTTTATTCGAAACGCTATCCGTTTAGCTCAATAAGCTTTTTTGGAACACGTAAATATCCACATTAAACACTCACAATCGGTCATCGACAGTTGAATCCACACAAATAAATCTGACTCGTGGCATTTAAACATGAACTAGTCTTGTGCCAAAACGTCAGTGCGATGTGACACGTTGTAACGTCGAACGTAGGTAACTTCTTCGTCGATGCATGGAAGTCATTTGCATATCGCGGCTGTTGGCGTCGAAGGCTGCACGTGCAGCCGCGGATGAAACGGATCGACACTAATTCCCGGTCATGAATAATGCATCGCTTCGGACGTCGGACACCTGGAACAGACAAGACCAGGAAACTGAGTTCATTTTGTGTTCGATACTCGTGCAGGGAGAGCTGTTTGATTCTTTTTCACAAGTTTGTCATTGAAGTGGACACGTTGGTTGTGTGATGCCCTTTGGTGTGCATCTGCATGTAAATTTTGGTGTTCGTTTGCTAGGTCAGCACGAGTCTTTCGTCAGCTTTATTTTATTATGGATGGATGTATTCCTATTTGCTTTAGCCTTACAAGGAACATAGCTCGAGTTTTATCGTTCAGATCGGATGGCGAAATATTTATTAATGTTTCTACATGTCGTTTTTCTTTATTAGTTACCAAATTTCCACTGTAGGGAAAGTAAATTCTTGTGAGAGTCGAGCTCCAATAATCCCTTAGAGCAGACATACATTTAAAATGATTGAATGTACTTGTAATTTAAATATAATGTAAGTCAACGCAGCGAGATTACAGCCCGGTTCGGTTTCCATCATGTTTAAACAGTGCAAACAACCAAATTGCTAGTTTTCTTCAAAGTTTAAAAAATGTATACTTTTCTACCGCACTAAACGGCTTCCATGGAATTAATTAAATGTTTTATTTGCATTAAAAAATCTCTGAAGATACCGAAGTCTACGATGGAATCTGATCTCATGAACTAAAAATAAATCAAGACCTCATCTACGTCCAAATAGAAAAATCAACATAGCGAAATTCTGCAATCAACCGTGAGCACCAGTTGCCACTTGTCAAAGAAACTAAATTAAAAATATACTCTTCATTAGAAAGGCTTTTCAGGCAAAAAAAATCTTAATAATCGTATTTTATTAAAACACCAAGCCGTGTTCGCTCGTTTAAAAAGGATCAACATAAGCATATTAAGGAATACTTTATACCCTCGAGAAAGGAAGGCAAGGACTAAAGAATATGAGCCGTTTTTACTTAAAAAGCTCAAAAGCTTACATCGTTCAAATTTCAAGACCTGTATCCATGAAGAAAGTATTGCTGTGCAGTAGAATTAAATTTAAGCTAATACACTGTAGTAGCTTTGATCGCAGCAAAAATCATATGTTTTTATGCATTGTTCTCTTGCATTTGCATTCGAATAAAGACAAAGTGCTGGAATTTCTCTGTCTTTCAGTTGCACTGAATTGCAAAGATCATCAGTGGCTGATGTCTTGCACAATTAGGGTACTACCTAAAGTGTATTAAATTTCAGAATTACCTTGTCCACTCAGCGCTTATTATTTCTTTCATTATTAGTATAAAACTGTAATATTAAAGTTACTAAAGCTTGAAGATATGCGAGTGGTAATTGATACGATTAGCCACTGTTCTATTGTTTGATTTTGAAATTCTGAAATAGCGCCTTGTGGATTTAGTTTCATGATTTGGTGAAATGTACGCTTGTCGGCTATTTTTTGGTTATGACTTATTCATGGAAAGACAATATGGTTTCTTGGATTCAGTAATTACTTGTTCTATCAAGTAGCACGGCTATTTCTCGTGAATTCACCAAACAAACTAACCAACATAACACTTTAATAGCTAATAACTGATGACTTATGGTGTACCCAAGGACTTGACCAAACTGATATTGAAAATGGCACAACACTACCGTAATTTTGATTCAAAATGCTGTTAGAGCATCTTAAGTCTCTATAAATTGAGTATGCTATCGATTCTTAAACCACACTGTATTCAATAATAACGTTCATGTTCAAAGGCACGCTTATATTTCACTTGTGCTTATTCAACAAATATGCTATCTGCGTCTAAACTACTGTGAACAACAATATTAAAATGATATCTGTGAGTTTGTTTGTGATTCTAATAGCTGGTAAGTCTTTACAAGTAACTTTTATAGGACTTTTCTAACTTTTCTTGTGTCTTTTCTTCATTTTAATAAATCCGATCATGAAGCAATCTTCTGTGAAAACAACACAAGGATGTTTGGTTTTTTAATCACCGAATGATTAATAATTGAAAAAAAAACCTGAAGCCCAAACAGTAATTAAGTGTGATTCTCTACAATTTTGTTATCTATAAACGTTCCGCGCAATAAAGCAGTGCATCAACAAAAAATTCATGGCATAACAACGCCGGAGCAATGAAATTCATTACGGTAACGTGAACGTTGCTGAAATTAGATTCTAGCGAGAAAATTACTTCCAACAAAGTTGAATTATCCATCCACCAGCTTGTTTCATGTTTGATGGATTTGACGAGACTTTAAAAACCCGGCGACCTGCCGTTTAATTGGACTTGACGCGGCTTAAAGCAGCATGAAACGAGTTCAATAGAGTTATGGGGTGTGGTTTTTATCAAGCGAATTGAGAATCGATATAAATGTAAGCCACTTCTAGTTTGTAGTTGGTATTGCAACCATCAAAAAAACATTAAACGTGGGTTATTCGAAACATTATATGAATTCTTCAGCAGAAGTATTCACATAATTAATGTAACTCAATGGTATCTGTTCAATTCTGAACTTAAAAATAGAGGCAATGATGTTTTCATCATTGCCTCTATTTTGCTTGTAAAATTTTATAATTTTCTCTATTTGTTTCCTTTCAAGGATGAATTGCTATAAGATCTCAGAGCACTTACGTCAATCGAACTATGTAACTATTTATCAAAATATCAATTGATATTACTTTAAATTTAAAAAATTAGGTTTATTCTGGTGGAAGCTCGCACCAGTAAGGAACTATCGGTGGGTTAGCTTATAGGCAACGCGTCTTAACCGGGATACGAGCCCGGAACCTTCCGCTGGTCGGACGGTTGCTCTACCCAACGGCCGCACAAGATCCCTGCTTTGCTGGGGAGGAAAGGGCTCAGGGGACGAGGGTCCCAGGTTCGCAACCCAGTTCGGACGCTTATCTTTCCTCTTAGCTAACCCACTTACTCTATTTTAAAGTAACTAAATATACAAAAGCTATATTCAATTTCTTTCTTCTCGTGCAATGTCAGCGCTCTTGAAAAAATAAAGAAGAAAGTCTCTGGAAAAGATACTGGTATCAAAAAGAACTTTAATTTAACCCACTTATTCTGTATAGAGATATTTATGGAATTAAATTCCCCGGTTGATTTTCCTTTTCGACGAATGCCGTACGGCTATCTTCGCGGGCCGAAGAGTTTGTAACAGTAACTTCGTTCCTAGCATTCAATCATCTTTGTTTGTGCAGTTAAAAATGCTCCCTTCGCAACGAAAATCTTTGTGGAATAAAGAAATTGCAAGAACAAGATAATCATACGTTCTGTTCAACAAAGACAAACTGTCTTATTGCAAAGGTGCTACGCATCTTACCCAGTGTGAGTGAAATGTGAGTTAATGTGAGTTAATGTGAGTGAAAATTGTTAATTTTCTCCTAGCTGAATATTGTGATTTTTGCCGTTTACTTTTAAGTCGGCTAAAAAAGAGAAACGCAAAAGGTTAACATTTATTTCCAAATGAAAAACTCTGTTCATTTCAGCGTGGGCTAAACAATCATGTAGCCCCCGCGCAAATGCAAATGGAAACAGAATTGAGATAAAAAGAAATTCACATGATTTTTTCTCCGAATATTTATAAACCTCTCTCTCACATGCCACGCCCTCCGATCGCGAATAAGACTTCCTTTTGAGCCAAGCGATGCGATCCGGTCGGTTCTTACGCCTCACAAAGTTGTGGGGAGAAATTCGCAAACGCAGAGGTGGTGGCCAGGGGGTGGCCAGGGGGTGGGCAGGGAGTGGGCAGAGGTGATTCGTTCAAAGCCACGTCCGGTGTCTTGAAATGCAGCAACGCTGGCGAGGACGTCGTTGGCAACGCATTCCTTTATCGCTGCTGCAGCGAAGAAACCGAAACCCCGTTCAAAGGAATTGTGTTGTGTGAATAAAATTACAGTTTTGTTCCGTGAATATTAGGGGAAGTTTGCTGCAATGGTTCCTTCACTAACGTTGGTAAGAATTCGCTCATTTAAACTTGCCACATATTGATTAGATTGATTACTTGGATTGAAATCAAACAAACTGTGGTTATATACAGCAAATTTTTTACTATTATTTCAACTGAAAGCTGTGTAAATGTTTTTTTTCTATAAGTTTAATCGAATTACACAATCAAATGCAGTGAAATTCAATTTGAAAACTTGATGAGTTGAAAAATGAAAAAAAAAACCATTAAAATTGAGTTTCTCTAGGATTTATCGAAAATTCCCGCACAGAATCTATTTCCGAAGCCTTGTTTAAAAAAAGTTCTCGCTTCGCTCCTCTGCACTCTCAACGCTAAAAAATTCAACAGCAAAAAAAATCAAACAAAAAAATCCACATCCACAACCAAGCCCACTACATTGGCGTCATGCCGTGGGATTTATTTAGAAGGCCACCCGATACCCACGGCCACTTTGATAAATATTTCCCCACCGCCGCCTAAACTCTGAAATTCTATTTGATGCACGTGCTCACCGTTGACCACAGCCAGAATGACACGACAGAGGGCGGTGTGCAAATTCAACAAGGCGGTGACCTCAAAACTTAGTTACCCTTCTCGGTGACAATCAAGAAGGCTGTGACAGAGGAATCGAATTAGTCATTTTGTCTGGCATCCTGCACGCCGGAGAAGACGACAACAGCAGGATCTAATTTGCAGAGACTAAATTACATTCTGTGTCTACGCATCCTAACACCATTAAGCCCTTGATTGAGTTCTGAACATATCGTCTCGGCCACAGTCTTGTTGCAATTTAGATACAAAACGCGACGCCTTGCTTTCAATTTTGCACAAAATGGCTGCTACACGGAATTCTTTTTGCCAGCACCGAAATGGCGACAACAAACAATTATTTTGCGTGGATGATTTTGACAGTATGTTGATGAGGTTGAGTCAGAACAAATAGTAGCTATCCACACTGCGCCCATGCGAATTAAAATATTGATGAGTTTTTACAGTTGCTAACATAAAAACAGTTTGGTAAATGAAAATGACCAACGAGCGACAAGAACTAAAAATAAATTCAACCCCATCAAGCACATCAACCCCATCAACCCCATCAAAAAAAAAGTGGAAATTGAAATCGCTGGAAGACATATTTAAGTTTTGAATTTCATAAATTTTCTCCTTAAAAATATGTGTACCTACTACATTTTCTTATTTGAAACGCGGTAAAAGCAGCTTCACTAAAGAACTTCAATCAGAAAGAAGATTAATTCGCAAAGAAAGCGAGCCCACGAAACGAATGAGAAAGGTAGAGGGAGAGTCATTGTCAAGGCCATAATCCGATAAGCTGTAGTCTGGCCTCGTGGGTTAATTTGAGAAAGTTATCACGGCAAGGGTTTCCAAAAGGTGGCTTGAAACAAGCATGATAGCAGAGAGCTGAGCTATCGGAAATCGAGAATAGACATAAACTTTAGTGTTGATAAATTCAAAAATTTGTTGCATGTTCGGTAAATATCTATTAATAGAAACGAAATATCTATTCCAAATATTTGTTTCCGTCCCGGGGAACTTTAGCAAGGATCTTTTCACCCCCTAACCAATATCAGTTATGCTACACGGACAATCCACCTTCGAGCGGATATGAAGTTTATTTGAGTTGTTGGGCTCCATGGAGATAGAAACAGAACTATGAATGAACATAGAAGGTGGTGAATCTAGTGACGCTATGCTGCAATCACACGCCAACAACTCGACTAACCCCGATTATAACGTGGCTCCATGGAGATAGAAACAGGACTATGAATGAACATAGAAAATAGTGTTTAGATCTTACTTTCGGTCTAACGGGAAAATAAGCATATAAAAATCCTAAGTCTTAGGGGGGAAAAGTTTTGATTTGGATGACAATCTTTTTTTTTCTGTTCCACAGCTCACTATTTTTAATGAGATGGTTATCCTTTGACCTACTGGGTTCTGAGCCTCCGGGTCTAGTCAGCAATACGCAGCAAAAAGCCGGCGTTGTGAAAAATTTCATTTATTTTTGTCACTGAATTATCTGAGATGCAAAGCATTCCAACCAATTTATTAAAAAATTCGTTAAAGAGCAGAATAAAATGTGGATTTCAATGACACACATGCGAAATTACTCATGCCAATGTCAAATAAAAACTCCACAAAAACCAATGCCGCAATCGACCTATTCCACTCAGAGGAAAATGACGTCAGATACCCACCGGACGTACTAGCAGTTTAAAATAAATAATCGAGCTCTTCTAAATAACAAAGGAAGATAAGGAAATCACAACCCAAATTACTGTTCCTGGCTGTGCCGAGTGGGTATCATGACGTCATTTCGATACCATTTTGATTGAATGGAATAGGTGCATTTCTAATCAACAAACCCTCACCCTCATCTCGACGTTAAGCCAAAGCCCGGTGAAAAATTAGTTGCAACCTTCAAGAATAATCCCTCCAAATAATACCCCTTCCTCCCTCCCCACCCGTTTTCCGCCCCTCACCAATCGACACTGATGAGACACGGAGCCTTGCGAGGCATGAGCACGTCACATCCTTAAGGATCAGCGGATCCAGCAAGCGGGGAAAGTGACGCTGTCATTGGATACTAAGCCCTCAAGACATACACGCCAGCGTGGATGGATCACTTTGCAGGCGGTAAGGAGCCTCGATTCTCATGTGTTCTCTCCTGTTCACCAGATCCCGCCACTTGACTATAAGCTGTTACTCAAGAAAGCGCCACTGGATGCATATTAGTCAACTTAGCCAGCTTGCGTTTTCATAGTAGTTCAGTTCATTTACAGGGAAAATTCCTCATGGAGCGCTAGTGTTCCAACTTCACACAACTGAAACGTGACATGTTACACACTTTTTTAGATTTGAGTTGGATAATGTATTATCAGTTTATTATCAGTTGATCGGTGAATGTGTTTAATTCATGGTTATTTTAATATTTAAAGCCTACGTTTTAGTTTGATAACCGTCGTTTTGAAATGAATTAAAATGAGTTCGGTTTTAAAACTTGGTGTACGTGCAGAAAGGGGTTTTTTTACATGGTCTCCTCCAGTTTAGACTTTTATTGCCTTGACTGTCATCGGAGAGTAAATGAGTAAATTTTGACTTACAGGGTCGAGAAACAATGGAGAGTGATTTAACAATGGTTTCTTAACAATAGATTTTTAATGTGAGTTATGACTTTCCCAGATCAAGGAGTATTTCTCACCAAGGAATTACAAGAACATTGCGTCAGATTCGTAGACAGAAACTTGGAAACTGTCTCCTGGATGAAACTAGGCCAACATCTTCCATAAAAAAAACTTAGCAAATCGGTATTGTGTCGCTATCTTGCAGAATCGTGGAGAAATACTTTGACACAAATAAATACTTTGACAGCTGTTCTCAGCTGTTATGTGCTGTCAGTTGACCATATAAAAGACCTATTCTATTCAGTGAAAAATGACGTCAGATACCCACTGGACGTACTACAAGTTTGGAAAAAAAAGGTTTATTAGCTGTTGCTAAATAACAAAGGAAGATAGGGAAATCACAACCCGAATTTCTCTACCTGGCTTTTGCGAGTGGGTATCATGACGTTATTTTGTTAGAATTTTGATTGAATGGAATAGGTGTATTTTTGGCACTGCTTACACATTTAAAAAAATCCTGCGTCGAGGTTTTCACTTGCAGTGAAATTCAATTGCTTTCATTGTAATTGCTTTTTGAAAAATGATGAGACCTCGAGGACATTTTTATCAAATATTGTAGCCCCGAATTGCAAGGAAATGATTGAATTTTGAAACATGTGAATATTTTAGCAATATGTATCGAGTTGAATATATGAATTTATTACTTACCCTCGGAAAATAAGTGTTTTATAAGAAATATAGGGATATTTATAAGTCCTGCAGGAAATTCTCAAATTTACAAATAGCTTTACGAATAGCTTTCACCTCAGTTAAACTTGCAACTTCTTACGGCATAGCTTTTTGGAAACACTAACATCAGGAAAAGACGTTCGTCCATAGAGGTCTTAATTTTCCTTGAGTCACAGATTTCTGTAAGTTAATAATGCCCAAGAAAGCTTGCAAATCAATGCTTTGTCAGACGACTGCCATATTAATTTAGAAGTACCATCTCGTTATGAATACTCTTCGGTATCACAGGGCGTTAACTTCAAATAAGACTAAATGATTAGCAAAGTCTCGTGAGCCCTTCAACTGGGTTTAAAGTTACTTAATATCACTGCTTTTAATTGATACAGTGCACGCAATGTCACACTTTGTCAACCGAACAGCTTTTGATAAGTCAGGGATAAAATACACTGGAAGTCTTAAATAACAAGCAAATAGCTACAGTGCAACCACGACACTGGACACAGTAAGCACCGTGTTTTAACACGAATATTAAAATTCAATAACAAATACAGTGAAACAGCCCCGGCAAAAAGCGTTGTTTGATATTCAATGCATTTGGACAAATTATCTTCTAGAACTCTTAAAGTTACTTGGTGTTTGCATATCCTAATAACACTGAATAAAAGATATCTTAGTGTCATAACGCCGGAAACTCTGCTGAAATAACACTGTTGAGCTGGTGACAGAATCGTCAGCGCCACCTAGGCGGCTTGGCAAGAAATTAAAGTAGCACAGCCATGAAGGTAAAACCTACAACAGCGTAACTTACGTCATCTTAAGTAATATTGAGGGGGCTTTGTTTGCCACTGATGCTCACTTTCAAGTGTTAACTGACAGTTGACTATTTATAAAAGAGTATCTTTGCATGTGATAAATGCACTTGTTCAATTTAACTTCTAACTTTGCCGACAGGTGCACCACCAGCGCTTTGTCGCTCGATTTTGCCGCGATGTTTCACAAAATATAAAATAATAGTAAGATATTTGTAATAATTATTGGCTGCACTAGCTTGTGTTTATTTTAGGGAAAGGTTAGGTTTATTAGTGTGAATTTAATCCTAAATGCAATTACTCGTTGCATGATCGGTAGACGATGATTATTAAAAACGATGTAATGATGTAAACGATGTAAATTAAGGAATTTATATTTCGTTTCTAATAATCAGGTTAGGTTTATATTCAGATAACGAAATTCTCTGGCTGAAAAGTGCTTCCCGCTAAATGAAACTAACAACCCAGCCCTGCTAAAGGTCGATTTAGCCTGGTTTCTTTACTTTTACCGATTCGAGCAGCGCTCTAGGCTTCCCACAACACTACATAAGGCGTTCAATACACACAATGGGGCTTTTATCTCCGAAGGTGATCGTTCCTCGCTCCATTCTCTGCGAGACGTGGCGTCTATGGATATTGTCGTCTGGGGTTTTTTTGCGACGTGAAAGAAGTGTGAAGACAGGGCGACCGAGATGTCAGGGTTGTTTTTCCCCTTCATCACGTTCGAAAGGTACAGGGCGACCGAGAATAAGGGTGTGTGCTGGTTTAGACTCACTACTTAAGGTGTCCAGCGGTGGTATTTCTGTGCGGAACGCAACCCGCATAGCAATGAGATTAGACAATCGCTTGTTTCGCGTCCTACAAAGTGACACTACAATTGGTGTATAGTGGCGGGATTTCTGTAAGGGATGCAGCTTGCTAATGGTTTAGGTTGTTGGCTGTTAAATCGAATATTTTCTAACGCTTTTAAAGAAAATCTTAATTACGAAGAAAAGAGATTTATTTAATTAATTATTATTTTTAATGATGAAATATTTTTTTTAGTTAAGTATTATATTACATTACTTGTTTATTTGTAGAGCTCAAATTACAACATACAGTTAATTAAGTGGTTTACCTCCAGTAAACAACTCATCTCCATGGTGACAATCTATCGGTTGCTTCAGATTTCTTCTTTATTGGAAGATAACTTTCAACTAGACATTGTTATTTCGGCCCCGAATATCAAAAAAATAAATCTCGGGTTCTCTTTAAATTAATACAACTATTTAACACGCGCCAGTGTCTTAATTTTCACTCTTCGTCAATCTTTTAGAGCCCTTGACGATACATTAAAAATGCGCCTGTTGAAATATTAAATTACAAATTCCAAACAAATAAAAATAAAATATTCACCGTTTTTTTTTCTAATTTCCAGCGGTTGGGCATTGAATTCACAGCGATTAATCACAAAGTAATGAATACGTGATTTTTAATTACCGAACCAATCGCCCACCCCTCGCGAAGAAGGCCAAACAGCCCCGTGAACAATACCTCATTAAAAACTTACGCCGTTTTGCAGCCATGAAAATTCCATCGTTTCGCTCAGCCGTAGACAGAAAAAAACATCCCCTCGGAACCCTCGGAGCATCGCCGACCATATCGTATTTCCGTAATTAAAAATATCGATCATTTACCGCCGCACAAGAACCAGTGGCTTTGTCATCTCGCTCAGTTTCGATCATCCCCCCCCCCCAGCCCCCCCGAGGTCAATCTGTCCCGCTGTGACCCAGATGACCTTCCTTGGCGCAAGAGGGTGGAACGGTGTTCCATTTCTTGGGACAGCATTCACTTCTCAGCGGCTGAACGCCATGTTGTAGATTAAGTGAAATACTGTAATACGGTCATGAATCTATGAACTATTTGCAATGTGCAAGGCTTGCACTATTTGCAAGGTAGCTTAGCAGCAGTTATCTCAGCAGTTAACGTCAACCCTTGTTACATGTCACAAGTTCAAAATCAATGCTCAAAGCCAAATTAATATCAAAACCAACTTATGAACGTAATTTTAACTTAACTATTTTTACAGGGCCGAACCTTACAGGTGTTAAAATCAGGTGGTGATTTTACCTGGTCTTCTGGCATTCTGTCTTTGATTTTGTCGTGAAACCTTGTGTCAAGAATTTATGCATTGCGAATTTCGATCTTTGACCCCTGCCAACTTGTGTTTAAGTTACACATTGACAGTCACTGTCAGTAATTTTCAGTCATTGACAATCATTTAAATTCATTTGACAGTCACTGACAGTCACAGACACTCACTGACACTCACTGACACTCACTGACACTCATTGACACTCACTGACACTCACTGACACTCACTGACACTCACTGACACTCACTGACACTCACTGACAGTCTCGTGACAGGAACTGATGGTGATCATAGTCAATTTCACCTGCATACTGTTTGCAATCTAAAGGACGGGAAAAACTCTTATTTCTTGTGAAAGTTAGCTGGTAAGTTTCAGCTAGAACATGGCTAATTTCAAAGTGAATTCACCTGCATTGCAGAGTGATACATTATTTTTTTAAGTAACTGGCTTAATATATTCAAATATTTGTAGGATCCTGTTAGTTTTAATATAATATTGCACAATTTTAATATCAATGATATTAAAATTGTATCGAAGCGTGTTTTTTTATTTGGTAAAATAGTTCCATGTTCAGTGTGTTTGTAATAGGAACAGGCACAGGAACATAGAAACAGGAAACGCAGGCATGATCAACAAGACAGCAAGAGTGAATTAATCAAACGAAGAAATCGAATGCTCGCCAAGTATCTGTTACATTAACCTAGTTGTCCCACAAAGCTTAACTCCCAAAGGTTTATTTCTTATGTTTTATCAAGTTGAGTGCAAGGTACGTCCTAGAAATGTGATAAATTGACTTTATTCGGGTCTAAAGTAAACTGACTTCTTCCCTTCGCTTCACATAGCTAATGCTCTACAATAAATCAAGCTTCAATAAACCACCACCGACCGTTGCGTGTGTCAAGACCTTGTAGACGAATACTAGTAACTCTTGTCACGATATCATTTTCATTCATTATTTCCTGGAAAGGTCAGCCGAGAAAAAATAATACATCACTCCCAACACAGCTGCCTCCATTCATTATTTTTTCTTTGATTAGTTTATTATATCCCTCTACAATTTAGCGGTATAACCCACAATGACCCGTGGTGACCTTCTCTCATCCCACTTCCCCCCCTCGGTCGCCAGAAGGAAATGAAAATTAAACGAAGATTACACTTTTCTGTGGAAGCAGAGGGAGAAGGAATGAGAGTCGCCAACTGGCGAAAGAAACGAATTTTCTTTTAAGAGACAAAAATCTGCTCTCTTACGGTCGAACAAAAGTTAAGGGAAGTGAGTCATGCAGATAATTAGTCCGTGGTCGTTTGCAAAGTGGTTTTCAAGAGAGTAGAAATTAATTTTTAACCTGAACTCAAAAGTATGGTCGCCTCCACTTTTTTCTATGGTTTTGTCAAATTATATTTTTGCTGCACGTGAAACTCGTATCAAATCTTTGTAGAAATTAAAAGTCGATTTGGGCTGGGCGCTACAAAGCTGGTGTTTAATTTTAACTTTTGAATTTAACTGCCATTTTTTACGATGGCCTTTTCGGTGGGGGTTATTATTTTGTTGGTAAGTTTACATAATTAACAAGTAGCATTAATATTCGGAAATTTGCAAGGCATATTTTTACATCATTAAGAAAAAGATTTGAATCAGAGTGTAAATAATAGGTATGACAGCTTCCATCCAATATAACCTTGACATTATTCAAACCATTAATTCCCCTACAAATCTACGTGGATTGCTAAGGGTTGGACTCCCTGAGACACCCACCATTTGACACCCCGGGCCATTATTTATTGGTGCTGGGCCGACGCCGCAGCAGAAGCTATCACAAAACCATCAACCCCCGAGCATCCCCAATTCAAACCCCTTGCAACCGCTTGATGAATAACATTTCAACAAGTACAAAATACACCATTTTCGGTCGAGGTTATTTTGGAATATTGAATACATAACGTGATCAAATTGTATTGCTGAGCTAATGAAATCAAAACAGATATCTCATTAGGCGTCATCCAATCAGAAATCTCCTTCCGGAATAGCAATTAAAACGTAATGGAACATTCGCCATTAAATTTGTGAAAACAATCTGAAACTTAGAAAAATAGATATTCCAATATTTGTATGTGATTAATATTAAGCTACCGTGTCTCACCGGCAGTTGGCAGCACCAACGCACTTTGTCACTCAATAGTACCGTGATGACGTAGTATCAAAGGTAAGGATTGGGTTCATGATATTGGTAATGTTAAAAAGGCACCGAAACCCAAGAAAAGTCCATTCGCGAAATAATATTGCCAATTTACAGACTTACAAACAATATTTGTCAGTAATTTTGGTATCAAATGCGATTATTTCAATTGAGTGTGAGACATGATTAAGTATTACGTTGTAATAAACCTATTCCACTCAGAGAAAAATGACCTCAGATACCCACTAGACGTACTACCAGTTTGGAAAAAAAAATTGCTGTGCTAAATAACAAAGGAAGATAGGGAAATCACAACCCGAATTGCTCTGCCTGGCTTTAGCAAGTAGGTATCATGACGTCATGTTGATAGAATTTTGATTGAATGGAATCGGTGTATTCGCTGGCATTTCTGAGTTTGGTCACAATACCGTCGTATGCATTATCAGAATGCAGTGTGCATCGTTCGTGTGGATGTTTCAATGCACAACCTCAGGCTACCTTCATAATACATTATTATTCATAAAATATGTAACTGTTTTTCACCGTGAGGGATAGTTTCGACACAACGAAGCGTAATGAAATACCCGACGGCGCGCCAAGTTTCTTAAAGGGGTGGCAAATGCGACGAACGCGCTTAGCAAAATGAGTCCGGCAAATCGCATGCATACCGACAACGCAACGCAACGCATCGCAATGCGTATGATGACATGTACGATTTAATTTCACTTACTTCTGGAAGCAGTCTCTAAAATTTTAATGCATGTAAAACCAAACCGCAGCGTTTCGCTCCCTAACTACCCTCCTCCTCACAATATATTTTCCGGAAACCATTTGTAATCAGCGAATTCACTGTCTCACGTGTGCCCCTAATAACCTTTCAGTGATTAGCAATTAAAAACAAAATATCCGATCTAAAATGTGTGAAAAAATATATTTAATTTCTAAAAATAACTAAATCTACGTGCATGCAGCAAGATTTTTCAGTTAATCCGCTTCCAAACTCAGCTAAGCATTAAAAACCCAGCGCAGACTTCAGTAAAAACTGCCACTTCCACAAACTCGCGCAAAAAGCGGATGCAAGTCGCCCTTAAAAGCCTCCTGCAGATTTCCAATCGCTGTAGCTCGCAACGCGGTGAAATCCCGGACGCCGTCAGCTTGTGAAACGCCCTTTTTTACAAGCCAGCTTCACGACAGCATCGCGTGGTGAGGACGTGTCGCTTGTAAGCTCCCAATTTTGTGGCTTTTCAAATCGCTAACGAACCAATCTTGGTCGGGGAGAGATAAGAGATCTTTACAAATCGACGCTAACGCGTCTCCGAGATGTCAGCCTTGACCTGACTCACCGAACAATATGCCAATCTCTTCTGGGGTTGCGTGTGCATTTGTCGGAGGGATTCGAACAGTCTCGAGTTGGTTTATTGGACAAGTTTCCTAATACACTCTAGCCTCTGCTTCTTTTACATCTTAGAACGGGATGAACTAACTGCATAGAAGAAGCCACTACTAGAAATATCACTCTAAATCTAGTTAGGTATAGGTTCACTTAGTGCAAATTCACTTATTGTCTAATAAAATAAGTGCTTGTAGTAAACTTCCGAAGTCTTATTTGAATTACCATTTGTAAAGGGAGGCTATAGGAATTGATTTTTTGATTCTTTTACGTTAATATTCCAGCTAAGAGCTACTTCCGGCACAGCAGGAGAAATAAAAGGAAACCTTTTAACATTTAAATCTTTGTTTTAAAATTGATAAATCTAGTGCGAATATAGATTAGTTAGGGCCGGTTTTACAACTTTTGTCAACTCTGGGTTAAGCATCTAACTCCTAGAAACAAATGAATTCCACTGCATCCCATTGGCCGTTGCCATAACAAATAACTTAACTCCCACTTTAACCTGGAGTTGGCAAAGTTGTAAAATCGGGCCTTAGGAAACTGATGAAATTCCGCTCTACTTTTAGGAAATGAGGGAAAATTGTACGTGGCTTAGGTGCAGGTAATAGTTTTCTACCTTTCATGCGTATAAATCCGTCGTTATTCAGTTCATTTTGCTCACGGTTTTAATTTTTATATGACTCACCAGCGTAAAACCCTAGTTTAACTTTTCAAATCAGCCAAATCGGTCAGCTTTATTGTTAATGACGATTTCTATGGTCAGTGCGAGGCGCAAACTCTAGTGAAACCAATGCATTGAAATTGTCTGAAAAATATCCAAGCTTTTTCAATTCAATATACGTCCAAAATTATGGACGTGGAAAAAAGCGTCAGTGGTATATATACTATATCAGTTTCCTTGTGTTTAAATGCTGAAATCGACTAATTCAAATATGACAACATTAATCAAAGAAGCTGGGAGTTTTTCTTCACATTTTCAACTCAGAAAATTAGAAAATCGAGATGAATCAGTCTTTGAGTCAGTTGACAAAATGTATGTTCGTGACCCGACGTCACAATCCACAGACATCTCATTTCCAGATTTACAGTGGAACGAAAATTACTACAATATTCGCAAAATTCAAGAATTTTGTTAGCTATCTCTCTAAGAGCACTCTGTCAGCGGGAGAAATTGATGTCAATGCCAGCGCATGTTCGTGTCGCTAACGCCTTAGGGGGTGGGTTTCAGGGCAGGGGGATGTGTCGGGCTGGGGGGTTGGGGGGTGGTGGGGAAGGGACGGGACGTAGCAAGGTTGATTGAAGGGCTCAACAGGCGTCCTATGCGCCCTAGCCTATAGGTGCTACACCAACCCCCTCAGCGCTATCAAAGGAGATAGGGGTAAATTCTGAGTAAACTTCCCCTATGCGATGTTGAAACGGAAATGTGAGCGGTGTAAGTATTCGGTTTATTTAAGACAGCCGTGCAGTTATGAAATTTTAGCTTTGACGGCTTGTGTTGCTATGTTTTACGATTAAATGTGATGGCTAAGGCTTTTTGTTTTCTATGAGGTATATAATAATAATCTCTGTGTTAACGTTAGATAAGGAATTGGAAAAGTTTTGATGTGTCTTGCCTTCGTGTTTCATCATTTTATGCTTGTTGAGATGGTTTCCAATATCAGCAAAGCTTTAAATAAGTCAAGCAGTTAAGCCAGAAAATCTTTTATCTTACGCTTTTATTTTCAGTAAAATTTTTATAGAAGAAATAAAAAAACAGTCTTGATTCGGTGGAATCTTGGCCTTCCAAAGCTCTCTTTTATCATTAGCTACAGAAATCTTGAAGCATCACTGAAATCGAGAAATCATTTGGACAGAATGGAGTATTTCATGAGTACTAGTTTTAACTTACGTCTACTAAAATTGACCAATACCTGTTAAAAACTTAGAAATGTCTTAGAATTGGAGTGATGTAATAAGATGTGATAAGATATAAGCGCTATTCGATCTTTATTATGTGCAACAGCTGTAACGTACAAATAAATCTATTGCCAAACCTATATCCTATTGATTATTTGGCAACTCTACACGATTTACAGAGATGAGATGAAACATAAAAATACACGCCACTAGTATTATATTATATTGAAATCGTGATTTCTTTTCGGATGTTTAATATTGATTATAAAGTAAAGGTAATAAATAAACATAGTTAAGTTAAAGTGTAGTATGGTTATAGGTAAATAATAGTATGACACATAAGTAATATGGAATGGTGGCACCTCAATTCATGTGGTATTAAAACGGAGCGAATGACTTAAAATACAGAACACTTTTTAAACGTTTTGAACTGTTAAATTATTGTGGGGGTTATTATTTTCGCATGAATAACAAGAAAATGCTAAGAAAAATCCGGCCAGTTTCCATTCACCTGAAAACGAACGGAGCGCGTATGGCGAAAGCAAAAACTTTGCTGTGAATTTAAATTTTGGTGAAACACTTTGCACATGCCCAGTCGAAAGGATTCATTAGTAACAAGCAATGATTCATCTCGCTCGATGCAAACGCCGTGTTTTCTTCAACGCTGAATCCAAGGAAATTATCTCCACTCCGGGGAAAGTTATTGCGGGGGAAAACGCAAATTACACGCAAACCACGAGCTGGTTTTAATAGCGAGAAGAAATATTTTTTTAGTATTTAAAGCGAGGAATCGAGCGACTTCGCTTTCCCGAAGAAAATGCGAAAAAGAGTGCAAAACAAAATGAAGAAAGTATAAACCATAAGCAGGAAAAAGAGGAAAACAAAGTGCCTCGCTTAAAAGTTGATGCTTGAAATAATAACTGAGGATGCTAATCAGAAACCGTGAAAAACGATAATTTACTTTACGTAAGGATTCATGCTTGTGCTCGCAATACTGCTGCCTATGTGAGTTTTCTGTATTTTGTTCACTATAAACAGCATTATGAGCTTCAAGTCCATTGGCTTTTTCTTGTTAAATGTGAAGTGCTTTTAGCAATGAGTCTAAAATAATAGATTGACATGATAATTAAGGTCACCACGAAGTTTTAGAGGTGTTAACCCCAGACCCCTGTACAATTCAAAGCCAAATACGACTCAAAACGGAGTAAACTCTGCCTACCAAACTTCCAAATATCGTGTTCTGCAAGTTTTTTAGTTAGTATTTAGACAGATTTCTATATTTACATAGAATTTTGTCTGAGATCCCTTCTAAATTTAGCTACCATTACAGCCCATTCTCATTCCTTCCATCTTTTCTTGAGACTCATGGCCTTATAATCATAGCTCTTTAGTTTTTCCCATGATCATGACCGTCGTTTATCAGTTTTATTTGTTTTCTTCCTTTGGCTAAGAATTCAAAGAAATCTTCGCGGGACAGGTAAACACTGGAGAATTACGCTAACTCTCTTAACTCATTTACGCTCATCAAATTTGTTTCATTTTATAAAAGCTTTTCAGCAATTTCCCTTGGATTCTTGGACAGCGAATCAGCAACTCAAAACACAATTGACATTATGTCAAAATTACAAGAAAATGCAGCTTAGGGACGTGGCAGGTAAGGTAGCCAATATTATAGTTATTTCACCTTGTATTCGATAACAATCCCTATCCATATCCTTATCCCTATCCCTATCCCTATCCCTATCCCTATCCTTATCCCTATCCCTATCCCTATCCCTATCCTTATCCCTATCCTTATCCCTATCCTTATCCCTATCCCTATCCTTATCCCTATCCCTATCCTTATCCCTATCCCTATCCTTATCCCTATCCCTATCCTTATCCCTATCCCTATCCCTATACTAATATTATCCCTGTGGTTCGGTGTGTTTTCATCACTTTCAGACATGTCTATGCACGCCTAAAGTTCTCATCCTATTTTTATGAAATTTTGGAAACGCACTCGATACAAAATTCTATACCTAGTGCAATGGCGGGGTCTCGCTGTGGTATGACCAAAATGGACCCTTTCTGGGGGGGGGGGGTTCACCCACCAAATTTGGACTTGGAGGATTGAAAATTTATACCCGTGTAGGAGCGGTCATTTATAAATCAGATCCAAATTTTCAAATCAACCAGCCCAAAATTGGGCCCTTTTAAAGGGGTCATTTAGCAAAAACAAAAACTTGCAATTAACGAATAAAGTATACGTGGCTTCAGTAACGAGCGACGAGCAACGAGGACGTATTTCAGCCAAGTTCATCACTTCGATTTCAAACATAAACAAGTCATAAATCATATCCACAAAACACCCGGACGAAACCAGCAAAGAAAACGCGCCAAATGTTTTTCTCTCGCCTATTGTTTTCCCGCGCAGTTAGCCGCGAACATGCAGCGAGCTTCATCCATCAACGAACTGACAGCCACGTCGAGAACCAACGCAACGAAAAGATGACGCCACGTACAAAGAACGCCACATGAAATATACCTGTCTACGCCTGTGTAAACAGTGCAGACGGTGACATATCCTTTATTTGTATTTTGCTTATGTTTGCTGGTAGGTAGTTTGTTGTTGATGTTTTATAGAAGAGCCTTTCTCTCGTGCGTTGTACGGGCCGGTAATAACGACCCGTGCGCTGCTGCGTACGTTCATGTGGGAGTCGTGGAGAGTGTGCCACGTCTCACGTTCACTTGCCAGAGGAGCAGGGGCCATGTTGTTGTTTCGTCGGAAATCCCCGGAATTTATATGCGAGCTACACATAAAAATCTTAGCGTGGTTCGTTGGTACATAGCAAGACCTATTCCACTCAAAGATAGATGAGGTCAGATACCCACTGGACGTACTACCAGTTTGGAAAAAAAAATTAATTAGCTCTGCTAAATAACAAAGGAAGATAGGGAAATCACAACCCGAATTGCTCTGCATGGCTTTAGCGTGTGGGTATCACAAATGACATGACGTCATTTTGATAGAATTTTGACTGAATGGAATAGGTGTAATTTCACATTTTGACTTTAAAAAGATCAAAAAAAATTATATATTATATTATATTATTATTATATTATATATTATATTTTTATTATAAATTATATATTATATAAATATATATTTTTTTTTGAATTTTTGTTTGAAATGTGGGTTCGGCTCATGTTACAAACTATATCTCTTCTATTCGGACGCATGAATCATCTTTGAAAGCTTCAGTAAATGTGAATATAAATCAAAGTATCGATAGACAGGCGCTGTCGAGTACAATTGGCCGTGGGACACATCACAGTTTGTACGCAAGGCACAAGACAAGACTTTTATTTCATCATATTACATTATCTAACTCGATGCTTTCTTTTGATGGAATTGCGGCGTTCCACGCACAACGCGGTTCTGTCAGGCGAACTGAAAAATGCCAGGACGGCTTACGGTTACGAGCTCAGACAGCGCAGAGTCTTCGCTTTGCCATGGATTATAGAACTGAATTCGCCGACTCTTTGAGATTATCAGCCCTGCCGAGGCATACAAGGTAAGCCGGCTAAATCAGTAGACATTAATAGTGTCTGTCGCTTAGTGTTTGTGAGATAGACAACGGATTTTCATGGATATTATACACAGGCTTCCACGAGAGCATCCAAGTTAAGTAACGTTGCAATGGGTTAAACGTCGGGTTGGGAACCGTTTCATGAAAAGCAAGCCAGGTCTGTGTCTGTTGAGATATTTTGTAAAATTTTGCTTGAATATAATATGGCTAGATTTTAGCTTCAACATTAGCTTGTCATTCACCGGCACCGGGTTCACTCTCAGCTCGCTGCTAGACTAGGTTAGCTTCACCCTCAGCTCGCTGCTAGGCTAGGTTAGCTTCACCCTCAGCTCGCTGCTGGGCTAGGTTAGCTTCACCCTCAGCTTGCTGCTAGGCTAGGTTAGCTTCACCCTCAGTCTGTCATTCACCGGCACGGGGTTCACCCTCAGCTCGCTGCTAGCTGCTATGGTTACCTTCATCATCAGCCTGTCATGCACCGGCACGGGGTTCACCCTCAGCTCGCTGCTAGCTGCTAGGTTAGCTTCACTCTTAGCTCGCTACTATGCTTAGGTTAGCTTCACCCTCAGCTTGCTGCTAGCGGCTAGGTTAGCTTCACCCTCAGCTCGCTGCTAGCTGCTAGGTTAGCTTCACCCTCAGCTCGCTGCTAGGTTGGCTTCACCCTCAGCTCGCTGCTAGCTGCTAGGTTAGCTTCACCCTCAGCTCGCTGCTAGGGTAGGTTAGCTTCACCCTCAGCTCGCTGCAAGGTTAGCTTCACCCTCAGCTCGCTGCTAGGGTAGGTTAGCTTCACCCTCAGCTCGCTGCTAGGCTAGGTTAGCTTCACCCTCAGCTCGCTACTATGCTAGGTTAGCTTCACCCTCAGCTCGCTGCTAGGTTGGCTTCACCCTCAGCTCGCTGCTAGGTTAGGTTAGCTTCACCCTCAGCTCGCTGCTAGGTTAGCTTCACCCTCAGCTCGCTGCTAGGGTAGGTTAGCTTCACCCTCAGCTCGCTGCTAGGTTAGCTTCACCCTCAGCTCGCTGCTAGGGTAGGTTAGCTTCACCCTCAGCTCGCTGCTAGGCTAGGTTAGCTTCACCCTCAGCTCGCTACTAGGCTAGGTTAGCTTCACTCTCAGCTCGCTACTAGGCTAGGTTAGCTTCACCCTCAGCTCGCTACTAGGCTAGGTTAGCTTCACCCTCAGCTCGCTGCTAGCTGCTAGGTTAGCTTCACCCTCAGCTCGCTGCTAGGCTAGGTTAGCTTCACCCTCAGCTCGCTGCTAGGTTAGGTTAGCTTCACCCTCAGCTCGCTGCTAGGCTAGGTTAGCTTCACCCTCAGCTCGCTGCTGGGCTAGGTTAGCTTCACCAAGCTAGATTAGCTTATCAATTCAGCTGTTAACTCAATGCGTTGTTAAACACAAACTTAACATCGCACGTCTGTAAAGTAATTGGCAAAGTTCTTTGAACAGATCTAACCGAGACAATCTAATCTCGGAGTTGGCAATATAAGAAAGCCAATAAAAGTGTTAGTAGGCAATTAATACTCAGTATCGAGTCTCTCCGTCGAAACAGCCCGTGGTGTCGTTGAAAAGATTCCCTGGCTCTAGCTTCTCATCGACAGCACCACGCGCTACGGACGCGCTCTGCTCGAAATTAAACACGGAATCGTCGAATGAGAAATACAAGACTTTGCTACCAGCTCGCACACCTTTCGGCGAAGAATGCTGGAAAAGTGAACGTCGTCTTCGTTTTGTCCGAGTTGTTATTTCCGATGCTGATGATGACAACGTCTGCGTACACGTTGGGTGAAGTAGGACACCTGGATGTTTCGGCAAAGACGGTTGCATTGAAACTCCATCCATTTACAAACGTTATCTTTATGCCTGCACCCGCCATTTTGAGATGCCAATATGCACACAAAGTAACTCTGTATACACTTTTCAAAGTAATAAATTTATATATAAATACTAAAATACCTACTTATAATAATGGGATAGCTGAGCAGGAAAAATGTTCTTTCTTACTTATAATACATAAATAATAAAGTAAGAAAGTAAACAATGTGTCACTCTTCATGATATATTTCAAAATTTGTATATATTATACACACTATACATTGAATCGTTCAATTTAAATATCAGTTTGTAACCCAAATTGCACTTTCTAATTCCGAGGTGATTTGACCATCAAGAGAGAAAAAATTACCCTCCCGTTTCAAAACATATTTTGGCCTTTGCGGTCACTAACAATATACGTTACCTGAATTTTTTTATTTCAACTGCAAAAAATATAGCTCGTGTAAATAATATCAACATGCGAAATCGCCATTTTCTGGGTCAGTATAAAGGTTATAACAAATGTTTTCCCATAAAAATGCATTTCCACCCAAATTATTACTGTCTCCTGGGAGAAAAGCTATTAAATATTGACGACGAACCACAGAACACGATTGACCATCCGCCCAACTTCCATTTCAACCTAGATGATGGAAAATTAGTAAAACTTCCCCAAACCAACTCCCAGACCACAGCGCGTGTGAATTTCCACAGATCTAGACATCATATTCATCTGGTTCTTCGCCGTTTGTGGCTCGAACATACTCAAAAGAAACGCACCGCGGGAAATGAGATTTTGTGAATGTGAGAAAGCTTGCTTTGATTATCGCCAGCCAGTACGTGTACGGGATGGTGTCCCTACCCTCGCTGCTAGCTGCCTGCTAATGGAAATGGAACAGGCATTGATCTGAAGACGGGGAGTTGCAAGCAGATGGAAAGTAATAACCTTTTTTGAGATTTCTTTTCCGGCTTCAATTTAAGATGATTGGTTTCTTAAAGTTGGCAAATGAGCGCGTCGTGGTTCTATGTTTGGCTGATTTGTGAGTAACAAATAGCCGAGTGACTGCCGTTGTGAGCCAAACAAGCTGGCTGACAAGCTTAAACTATTTAATATTTTCGTATTCATCAAAACTGTTTTATGCTGGGTATTGAATGCAAACATTTCCAAATTCAACGTTTGATTTTGAGACTTAGCATTTAAATTCTGGAAACTAACGAGCTAAAGACATGAGTTTAAAATTATATTTTTTATAGCTTTATAGTTATAGTTTTAGTATAGTTTTATAGCTTTATAGATGGTGGGTTCTTGGCAAGAATCCACCGAGATCCGTGTGCCCATGGAAAAATTTATACCTGTTCATATTAATGGAATAAAGAAATAAATGATGAAAAAAAAATACCTAGCTTTTAAGTCAAAAAACCTTTTGAATTGATTTTCCCTGTATTGTGCCGAGCAAGCGGCTGTTAATTCAAGGTGGTTCATGTTATAATAAGACAAATGTTAATTGTTGTTCAACCAATCCGTTTAGTTTTCATGTTATTCACATATAAGTCCCTATAAATAACTAAAAACATTGCAAAAAATATATAAGAATGCCTTATGCCTTGTGCAAAAATTGCAATAGTATCAATTATACCATGCCATTTTTAAACTTTTTTCTAAATTTTATGGGCAGACTTTTTTTTTAAAGAGGAAAATTTGATATTTTACCATCTCAACGACAAAATATCATGATAGCAATGTAAAAGTTTGTGTGGGCCAGGAAATTCTTAAAAAATTTACCCTCAAAACGTTGAATTTTCTCAGGCTTCTTGACTGGCTATTTATTTGTGTCTTATAGAGAAACAATCTTCTCGTCTCTTCGTGCAAAGATGGTTGGAGTGGAATTCCAAAGATTCGACAGCAAATTGCTTCGACAAATCTTAGGCAGAATGACTCGGTGTCATCTCTCAACATGGCCTAACGACCGGAATTAAACTTTGGACACATTAGAATACAAGCTTCAATCTTCTACATACGTCAGAGCATCAGTTCACTTCGCATCATTTTGTATATTATGTGAAATGGAAATTAAAATGAATGTAATATATTGCCAGGGGATGTTGTTTTAAATACAAGTAATATAATAATTTGTGAAATTTCACGAAACAGTAACTTCTCCATGAAGACATCACGCAGTCAGATATCCATGCGTGTATTTTGTATCGTGTTGTCAAAACCATAAAATTAACGCAATATTCGTAATTGCTGAACGTGGAGTTTATAATTGGATATCACGTCGAAAATATTTGATGGAGCCATGTTGTTTATATGAAATTTAACGCCCCAAAATATCTGTTCGTGAAAAGTCAGCCTAGATTAAAAATTCAAAAATATTTTTTTGAACGATGCTACAAAGGTTCAAGGTTGATGAAAAAGATGCAAACCAAATACAACTTTTCATTTTGATACCATTTATGGCCATTTTTACGCATCTTTATAGTATCTAGAGGTAAGCCACTTATAGCTGGACACTGTCAAACAAGCCAATTTACACTTCTTTGAATTCGATAACTTAATTAAACTGGATTTTCATTCCATCAAATCTGATTTGCCAGTAAGAATTCATCTCAACCATCATCATTATTGCTGATTGATTGATTATTGGTGCTTAACGACGCACTGTTTTGACAACTGGCCCTTTGGCACTGGTCTAATGGCGTCGGTGAATGAAATGGTGATGATGAGGGTGATGATGAACCTAACCTAGTCTAGAAGGGAGGAGGGGAAACCCGGTGCCGGCACGTAGCCTACTCCTGTTGAAAAGCACCGAGGGGACCACCGGCTTTACTTCCCTTCCGAAGGACGGTACAACTCGAACAACAGGATTCCTCCGCTAATCCGTGCTGTCGAGAGGTTGACAAGCAAGCCGAGCGAAGTTGTCGTACTAACTTCAAACCCTCCGACCTCTCTCCCGAACAGAACTGATCACGTGCATGATGGTCATCCATCGAACACCTGACTCAGCGCGATGTTGCTTAACTTCGGTGATCTCACGAGAACCGGTGTTTCCCACGTTGCCAAACCGTTCGGTTTATTATTGCTCATCATACTTTCTGAGTCAATAAAATCCAATAACATGGGCTCCATCTTATTCAAAACGAAGAATACGTGGCCCATTTTACAAGTCTGAAATTCTTACAATCACTTCCTTCAATTCCATCGCTGATTTCCGTTGATAGATGCAAATTCGCAGGACGTGGATTTCTTAATAATATCACACCTCCGTATCTGGAATTACTTGAAGTCGAATACGATATTTGTGAAGCGGCATTCAGCGCTGACATTGATTTCCACATTATGCATTTTTATTTTTATCAGGAAATTTTCCGTGGCAGCATCCACAGGCTCGTTTATTAAATCATCTCTTACGTAAAGCAAGTAACAACATTTCGAAGTCAGATCTAGATTTGTACGCGGACCAAGAGTTGAATCAGAGCTAATTTACCCTTCGCCATATCCAAGTATAAATCGAAGTGCAGACAACTATTCTCTACAGAACTCGAGGTCTGAATAAATGGTATCGAAAAAACTAAAGGCTGGTTCACAATCAGCTTAGCAATAGACATAACTTAAAATAAGCAGTAACTTAAAAGTTTGACATATGGATCTCCATGAGACTGTCCACAACAAACATAAGGACTTAACTTAGACATGACTTAAACATAATGTTTGAACATGTCTAACTTTTAAGTTACTGCTAATTTTAAGTTATGTCTATTGCTATAAGTTGATTGTGAACCAGCCTTAACACTTTCTTCGCAAAGTTGTTACAATTAGATTTACCACGAACTATGTCGTATAAAATCCAGTTTTTCAGTGGTCCTTTCAGTTCCTTGTGTTCATACCATGGCCACAATTGTATGCCTATAAATTGTGTTTACAGAGAAATTTTTTTTTTTATTACAGGAAATAACAAACAAGTCATTAAAAAACTGGGCCTAAATGAATAATAATAATCAACGTTTTCGCGTATTTAATAAGAAAAATATGTCAAGAAAAAGGCAGTTTCATTCATCAATGTTCCACGTGCGGTTTGACACAAAAAAGGGCATCCCAACTCAGCAAACTCATCCCAAACCCACTGCAAGACATTCTAAATTTAAACCGCACACAACCTTTTTACCATCTTAATCCAATTTAAAAAACCACGTCCGTCACCATTTTTCCTCACATCCTCAATCCGCATCCACAGAAATAGCGAATAATAAAACAGCAGAGCCACCGCGGCGCCCACAAAGTCTATAAAAATAAAAAGCACACATCTGACAGCTCTGGCCATGGAGTGTGAAATAAAATGCCCGGCCAAGTCGTGCGCTGGGTCGAGATGTCTGCGCGCTGGGCGCTGGATGCTGGGCGCTGGATGCTGGGCGCTGGGCGCTGGATGCTGGGCGCTGGATGCTGGGCGCTGGGCGCTGGGCTGTGTGACCTGCTTGTCAAAGCTGTACGCAGTGGTGGCCAGTTGCAGTTTCACTGTATGTCAAAAATGCTTTCCTTAAGACAGAAAATATAGTAATGCACGACGGTAAATGCGCTACGCTTCGGAAAAAAATTAAGAAAATAACAAAAAAGTTAAAAGCAATCGACACAATGCTCCGTAAAATTATCTTCAGTCAGCTGTTACTGTGCTACGAAATCAAGCCGTGCTGGCGCTGTTATGAACAAAACTTGACTAGCGAATTCAACGACAAGAGCCTACGCCACTGCGGCAGGGTCCGCTAAACTACCCCCCCCCCCTCCACCCCCAACCCCCTCCACCCCCAACCCCCTCCACCCCCTGCCCTGGCACGTGTCCGACAGAAATCTCCTCAGCGCGTGGCTGAAAATTTCAATTGCCCCCTCCCCCCAACAACTACCACCCCCCCCCCACCCCACAAACGTGCGCATCCCACCCCCTGATTTATATATACCTGGGTCCTGTGGGGCCCTTGAATGAGCATACCGCGCGTGTGACCGGGTCAGATTTTTATTCACTTTTTTTGGTCCATTTTATAAGCGCGTGCCGTATTGTCCTTATTGGACGAAAGTTATAATTTTGTTTTGGGATATTTGGTCTCGTGGGCATATTTTTGTGCAAAGGGCATGTGTGCTGCTGGCAGGGCCTAGCGGGAAACCAGCTTTAGGTGGGATACAGCTGTTCCATTCAATGAAACTTCCATCAACATGACGTCATGATACCCACTCGCTAAAGCCAGGTGGAGCAATTCGGGTTGTGATTTCCCTATCTTCCTTTGTTATTTAGCAGAGATAATTAATATTTTTTACCAAACTGGCAGTACGTCCAGTGGTTATCTGACGTCATATTTCTCTGGGTGGAATAGGTCCAAGCAGTAATTGACAAAAATACAGTTTTCGTATTGAAAAGATGTATCTTGGAAGCTTAATAATAATAATTATTATTATCGTTTATTGTCTTACAACTTAATGAACAGACATAAGTATTTAGGCTTTAATTTATAACGCTGGCCAGCCACACCAACGCTCTTATCTTTATAAATCTTCTTCTTCTTCTTCTTCTTCCTCTTCGTCTTCTTCTTCTTCCTCTTTTTCACGAACGTAGGACACTTTGCCAGGGGACACTTTGCCAGGCAACCCTTCAAGACATGCCCCCTTTAGTAAAAGAATACACTGCCTTGTAGGTACCAGGTAAAAAGTTAGAGTAAAATGAAACATACATAATGATGTGTTAATGTGTAGATATAACGATTCAAGTGTAATTCCACACAATTGCAGGGTTACCAAGTTTGGGAACTGTTGGGAGCTGGAAGATAAACTTTTATTCAAAACAGGTCCTATTTGATAATATGAAAATATGATCCTATAATGATAGACCTTGACTTTGAATTAAAGATACAATCAATCAACACCTAAATCAACCCCAAACTCTCAAAACCACAACCACCCCCTAACCTTACTTAAACCGACCAAACCCAACCGAACCCAACCCAACCAAACCAAACCGAACCAAACCTAAACTGACACACCCCACCCAACCCCGACCATCATCCCCTTAATAACCTACCCTTACCCTACCTGACCTTACCCGACCCGACACAACCCAACCAAACATAACCTAACCCCCCCCCCCCACCACTAATCTATCCCTACCTTACCTTACCTTACCCGACCCTACCTAACCCCCCCCCCCCTCCCCCCCCCCCACTAATCTATCCCTACCCTACCTAACCTTACCCGACCCGACCTAACCCCCCCTCCCCCCCCCCCCCTCCACTAATCTATCCCTACCCTACCTAACCTTACCCGACCCCCCCACCAAAAAAACTTCGTTTGAAACTTAAATCTCGATCTCAATTAAAATCTCTTCTAAAATAATAATATCTCGACTTCGAGACAGGAAAGAATAAACAATTATCATCGCAATTCGCAAATACAATTCCCCGGCTACTTGGATCTTCGCGTTGATCTTTTTATTGTATGTTTCATTTTACTCTAACTTTTTACATGGTACCTACAAGGCAGAGTATTCTCTATATAAGGGGGCATGTCTTGAAGGGTTGCCTGGCAAAGTGTCCCCTGGCAAAGTGTCCGCCGCCCCTTTTTCACACATTTTCTTCCATCCTCTAACATCTTCCCACCTTCTCTCTCTCCTAGTTTCATCCCACTTCTCTTTTCTTCGCTCGACATCTTCCTCTATTAAATTTATCCATTTTATTCTTGGTCTTCCCACTCTTCTTTTTCCACTCTTTGCCTCTTCAAATTCTTTTCTTGGGATCCTTTTACCCTCCATCCTCTTCAAATGCCCAAACCATTTTAATCTTTCCCTTCCAATTTTAAATCCCACCCTTTCCACCCCCAATTCTTTTCTTATTTTCATGCTTCTTATCTTATCCAATTTTGTTACTCCTTTAATACTCCTCAAAAATTTCATACTTTCCGCTTCTACTTTTCTTTCTTCAGCATTTCCCATTGGCCACGTCACAGCTGCATACGTCAATATTGGTATAAAATACATTTTATACATGATAATAATAATAAAATAATAATAATAATCTTTTTACTGTTCCATATATGTGGGTCAATTTACAAATATTAATGCCGAGCCCTATTTCTGAAACTCAGCCGCAAGGCCAGTCCTGCCGCTAATCTCTCATCGGCTTTCTCTTCTTCGACGTCTTCTCCTTCTCCACTAATATTTTACACTTCTCTTATTTCTATTTTCCAGCACCACCTTCCTTGCACTCCACCTTCCTTGCACTCCACCTTCCTTGCACTCCACCTTCCTTGCACTCCACCTTCCTTGCACTCCACCTTCCTTGCACTCCACCTTCCTTGCACTCCACCTTCCTTGCACTCCACCTTCCTTGCACTCCACCTTCCTTGCACTCCACCTTCCTTGCACTCCACCTTCCTTGCACTCCTATCTTCCCACAAATCAACCGGCTCGGATTCCGAGGGAAATAAAAATAAAAAATAAGAGAGTTTGGTTGTAAACTGTAAATGCTAAGGAATTGTAAGATACGTCGTAACAATCAAATGGAATTTTCATTGAAAAAGCGTGTTGCTTTGCTATAAGGAGGTGGGAGTTTGTGATGAGGGGGGGGGGGCTAAGGGGAGTGAATTATAAATGTTTTGGAGGCGAATGCCTGAAAATATACACGAAATGCAGGGTTGGAAAGAATTGTTCACCTCTATGAGAAAAATACGTATCTACTATATTTCATATTAATATTAGATTGTATAAGTACTACCGATTGATCACTCCTGGATAATCATTAGCGAATTAACTGACAGTGTTGTTTAATTTCCCTGTTTAATTTAGTAATCATGATTTACTTCCCATCGGGGTGTATCAAAACTTTGTGTGAAAAGTTAAGTAAATTAGAGCTTCACGGTTGTTTATACCATCGTAATGCACGCGAATAAAGATTAATGAAAGCACGATGCATAATCCTAGTGTAAGTCTGCTGTATCTTAGACAATTTCAACGAAAACAACCCTGTTGCTTCACAACAGCAAAAGCAGTGCCCCGTCCTAACAGCTACCTGACACCGAATTAATTCTCACAATTTGGACCGGTATTTCATTCGGGATAAACAAGCGTTGATAAACAGAAGATCGATATTTCAAGCTCACATCATTAATTGATCGCAAGAACAACACACGAGTAGAGTGCTTTTTGCACCACTCTCCCAACTTGTGCCAAGTCAATTAGCGGCAACAATCATAATGAACCGACGCGAGATTTCAATCCTAGCTTATTGGTCGCGACGGCCTATTCGAAAAGTCCGGACTCTTTGCGGGTGGTGTGGGTAGGTTATGGGGTGGTTGGGGGGTTGACCGAATGGTAAAGTTGCTAATCGGATTCGTCGTCCCCTTCGTCCAACGATGGAGACATTGAAACGCCGACAAGTTTGGAACTTTTAATGGAGGCAACATCTGCTCGGAGTCTGCAAGTAACATTGCGATAGAGATGCGGATGCTTGCTGACTAAATACAGTAACTAAAACAAGGACAGCTGCTAGAAATTGGAACATAATTATCTTGAAATCAGTGGGTCTTACTATACAATCTTCATTACACAAATACAAAATAACAGAATTTTTTTTGCAGTTTTTACAGTTCATTTGCTTGGCGAGCATGGACTTTTCCGCAAGTGTTCGAAAAAGGCTCTGTGTTACCAACTTCGCACAACTGAATGTGTTTTATATAGCCTATATTGATTCCTTTTCAGCGATGATATGTTACCAACTATTTTTGATTTGATTTGGTTAATTGATTAGCAGTTTCAGGACTAAGTTTTCAGTTATCAGCTGTTAGCCAGTGAACGAAAGCCATAACGTAATAGTTTCAATGTTTTAATACTTAATTTTTGTCTTAGGAGTTGTTGTGTCCAAAACAAACGGCTTTTTTCTTGGTCTGGTCTCTCCTTGTAAAAACTGTAGTAAGTTTCACACTCAGTTGTCAGCAAATAAACTTTAGTCGGAAACCAATAAAACCTCCATGAAATATGGAACTGTCAAATTTCTAACAAGCAAAACAAATAACTGCAGTGTTTTTATGTGCTCCACCCGAAATATAACACAAATCTGATGAATTTACAGATAGTGTGTACCAACAGCACACTTCCCTTTGTCATCGTATAGACACACCTGACAAATCCATGCCCGGGTAAAAATAAAAGACAGTTTTAGATACACATTTCTACCCTTAACTATAGTATAGTACAGCTAGGGCCGAAATCACAGTGTCAAGTTGGAAGAAAACCGAAGCAAACGATAGCTTGTCACCATGAGATTAGTTTCTATCTGGAGGTAAGCCACCTAACACCTTTTCCTTTCAATCAAAAATTCCATCAAAATGACATAATGATACTACCCACTCGCTAAAGCCAGGCAGAGCAATTCGGGTTGTGATTTCCCCATCTTCCTTTGTTATTTAGCAGAGCTAACTAATATTTTTTTCCTTACTGGTAGTAGGTCCAGTGGGTATCTGACGTCACTTTTCTCTAACTGGAATAGGTCTACTGGACATTGAAATTCAGCCCTTGTAGTCAAGCCAATTGGCTAATTCCCAGTAATGTCAAATGTAGATACCAAGGGGCTGAAACGCAAAGCCGACTTGTTGCTTTGATTCTCGCACCGACACAATTGCCTGCTCCAAGTACAATCTCTTGCTGCTGATTTACGATTGCCTAGCAGCAGCAGCAGCAGCAGCAGCAGCAGCAGCAGCAGCAGCAGCAGCAGCAGCAGCAGCAGCAGCAGCAGCAGCAGCAGCAGCAGCTAAAGTACATTTGCAGGAATAATCATTCGGTAGCCAAGGAGCGTGAATTAGGTGTTTGCTCTGCGATAGATAAGAGGGTTTACAACGCTGCTGGCTCACTGAGGAGAGGCTTAGGCAGTGGCGTAGCCAGCACGGGGGCAGGGGGGGCGATCGCCCCGGGCGCCGCCCGGCGCCGAGCGCCCCTATTTTTATTAATTTAAAATTTCAATAAAACCCACTCTGGACCCAGAAACCTGTAAACTATATGAAATTTCTGAAAAAGTAAGGACATATTGAGTCTAATTGGGGCGCCCCTAAAGACCCTCAATTTCAAAAATTAAAAGACTATTACGGGCGCTGATTTCAACCAAAGCAGGTGTACAATTTAGTGGAACCACCTGTCCATACATGCTTAAAAGGGCTAGCGGCATGCTGGACCAAACGCTTGTTGACATGTCGAGGTAATGACAGCGTGAAACCAACTAATTGCCCAAGCCATTGTCTAACGAAAGGGTAGAAAAAGACGTCAGTCAAGTCGTCAGAATGCAGAGCCTGTATAGCTGTTAGTGCGAATGCGTCAATTTTTGGTGTAACTTTGGGTCTTCCTTTGGTGGAACGGTCACCTTACAGGCAATTCGTATCTGTTTCTTTTACTCATAAACACTTTTGACACTGACACCACACTTAAAGACTGAGGTCTTCTCCAATTTAGCTGTTTTACACATTGAGCGAGAACTCGCAGAAACAATTGCTTTTGAAAATGTGACCGACAACTTTGCGAAAATGAAGCCTCGACGAAAGAAACTTATTGCTGGAAAATAATGGTTATTTCTCAAAATTGGTTGAGCCATTTGGCCAGTGAAATGAAAGCAAGCCGATTAATTGAGCATGAGAAAATTGAAATTTTTGATTTTTGGAAAACATTTTAAAGTTTTTGAACTGAAAAACGCAGAAGTACTCTGAAAATTGCCATTTGGACAGTCGAGCGCGGACAAACGGACAGAAAAACAAAAAAAATCATGAATGGCTCTTTTTAGGAGTGAGTGCAAACTGAAAGTATTCGCTTCACTCGCTACGCTCATCCAATTATATAATATACTCATCTTGTTACGTAAGTGTAACATTTAATTTTATTACATTTTATTATTAATTCTGATTATTGATTTAATTAGTTTTATTGGACCAAGAAAAATAATGTTTGACCATAGCAAACTACGTCATATAAATTACAGTGACAACATTTGGCTAATACACGTTTCTTAATGCCTTATTATTTATGAGGATGGCGCCCCTATTTTTCTGACCGCCCCCCCAAGCTCCCAATCCTGGCTACGCCACTGGGCTTAGGCGGTTCACGGTTCATGGTTCACGGTTCACGTGGCAAACAAAGGCATGCGCATGTATTATTGCGTAGTTGCCGCCACTGTGCGTTTCAATCTTTGTCTTCGATTTAGTCTCGTGGCTGGAAAACGTGCAATTCATTGATTATAAATTTCAAAAACTGCAGGGTACATGTGCTTTGAGGAATGAGAAAGCCTTAAACCAGGTTTGAACCGTTGTTGGTGAGCCCGGCCCTGTTACCACATATGTTACTACATATGTTACCACATATGTTACTACATATTGTGCTAAATGATAATATTTTTGTTGCAAATTTGGTGCAAAAATATTCATTCATATGGCGCTAAAACCAAAAAAAACTGGACAAAGAATACTATTTTGCTTTTAAAAACAAAAGTGACCGCCTCGATTTTGCTCAAAAACTATAGAGCATCACACTGAGCTGTCACAAATATTTTTGCCAAATTTCGCAAGGATCGGTGACGTCTAAGAAGGTCCGTTCGTTTTTATTAGAAACTAAATAAAATCTGAACACTATTTTCCCAATTATTGCGAAATTGAAGGATATCTTTCACCCATCCAATAAAAATCGTAGTAATTTAGACACCCTTGTGTTGCAAAACGCATGGAAATTTGTATCATGAAATGCTTTGGCATGAAAAGCAAGTTTTCTATAAACTGTATGTGAGATAGGTTTATAAACACATGCAATCTTGTCACTATAGACGTGACACAATCATCAAAAAAAGTTATTCAACATAATACACTTAGATTTGAATATCAAGTCTCTTAAACCCTCTAACATTTCGCAATCTTTATGCTGCCAACTTTCATAAAGGTCTACCGACGTATCTTTCCAATCCTAGATTAAAATGATTGAAATGAAGATTTGGAGTAAGTTTAATTTATTTCCGCTTGTCGCTATTTTCATGTTAAATGACCGTTCTCGGTTAAAGCAGAATCTGTTCTGAAAATGGCACCATGATGCATCATTTGATGCTGATGACGGCTCACTTAATTGCGACCACTCAAATTAAATAAGTTTACCACCAAACAGTGCTTTCTGAGGCAAGAGACCCTTGCTTCGCTGGGGTGCAGAAGGGCTCTTCAGAGTCAAGGGGGTTGAAGCTACTCGTAAAGGCACGCCCTGCACTTCGTGCATGTTAACTCGACTTCCTCGTGATGCATTGGCCTCTGTACTCGGTACTAAATTTCAATTATCACGAATGCGATTGAATTGATGAGAAATCGATGATTCTGGAGAACGCCTAATTATAATAAACGATTTTTGGAGGGGTGGAAAAGCAGGATAATTGAGCGAATAATTCAGGATACAAATCCGGGACCTTTTTCTTTTTTTGCCAACTGTAAACTATACCAGTAAATGAATGCATTTGTTTCAAAGCATGTTTCCTTTCAATTCTGCTGTAGAATGCAGGCACTTCAAATGATATCATTTCAAATGAAACAGTTTTAAAATAACTACCCTTCGCAAACATGCACAGAAAACAGTGTTACACCGACCTAATTGACGTCAAATTAATTACATTTATATACACAGTCGCATCAGAGCGTACTGAACATAAATTCCACATAATACCACCGAAATTAGGCACTAAAATAGAATAATATCCATGAGTCATGACTCACGCTATATAATTTCATAAGCTTCGTGATGAGTATCAGAACTTTGACATATAGTCACTGATGAAAACACGATGCGAAATAATAGCGTTCACATCAAAATCATGTTTAGCAAACTTTCTACTTCGATGGCAACGCTAAAACTTTGCGAATATCATAGCGAGGCTCTTTGACAAAACGCTTAGATTGCGTGTTGGCAATTTTTCTTTGGGCCTTTCTGGCAAGTTGTAGGGCTGGAGGGTGCCAGTGGGAAGTAATGGACGGGGTGGAATCCGGCTGGCAGATGCTGGGGAAGGATTCCACCCTGGAGCAGCCGGCGCGCCCGCTTCGGATTAGTGTGTTTTGGAATTGTGCGGGATTGAAAGAGCTGAACGCAAGGCCAAGAGCGTTTTTGTTTTCTGCGGTTTGCCAAGAGGTTTTCAACAACAGAAACTATACAAGTACTGTCGCCGAAACCTTAAAACGCAAACTTCGGTGTTTGAACTGGCAGTTTTTTTTGTGCCTTGGGTACTGCTAGGTACTTGGGTTTATCTTCTAGTATCTATAATATTTAATTGAAATTTTTGGACATATTAAAAAAAATAACAAAAAAATAACTAACTTGAAGAAAAATTTCTGTGCTAGAGAATTCGCTGTGAGTTTATTAGGGACTAAATAAAATTGCAAACATTTTTATCTGTGACCAAATTTTTTAAGGGTCACTTTTCATAGCGTGGCCGCTATATTTGTAAAGGAAATCATTCTCGTGGTTCTCGGGGAGTCCCACTCTCAATGCCCCTGCTGTTCATGGAAATATAATAAAGTTAAAATACATGATTGCGTTTAAAGCATGCTATGTCAAAAATTACAAGTTTCTTCCGAAGGATTTTAGAGTCAATAAAATATCTCAATCATTTATAGGTATAATAAACGAAGAACATAAATATTTTATTACTTTCATAGCTACCTCCAGAGTTCTGTAAGTTACAATGTAAAATCATCAAGCATACGCTTGAGAACAAATCCGACATGAAAAAAGAATCCCCATTTCCATTTTCTTTAAAAGTTATAAAAGCCACGGCGAAGACATCTCCTACAACGTAATTCATAAAGATTAAACCAAAACTTTACACTTACTTACCAACCCCGTTTCAAAATACACCCCTGCTTATAAACATTTTCCGCTAATAAGCCCCAATGTTCACGGTGGAACAACTTTTATTTTGTCCGGGCGCAAGCAGCGTGAATGTTTCCCCTTCCTTGGACTTCCCTCGTAGATCGCGCGTTATTTTAGCAAGCCTGGATTTAATTCCATCAAGTTTCCACCCTGGTGCACGCTTGAGAAAGATTAACCGCGGATTAAGTTACGAGTACCGGGGACAAGCCTTTAATGACGCGCGTTGCCCTTCTGTGAAAAATATGCTGGACATTAAAGTAAATATAGTAGTGGGCAATTTTAACGAATTCACCGCCGAAACTGTCCACGACGGTAAAATACAACCCCGACCTGTGCATATCAGTGTTGAATTGGAGTTTCAATGTCTTAAGTTGATTTTCGTAGCGTTAATCGTGTAATTTTGATGATTGTAGCAATTAATTGGATGAGCGAGCGAAATCTTTCAATTTCACAACATGAGGGAAAAAAAGCATTTGGATTTTTTTTTTTGTAACAAAAACGAGCAGGCCTACTTAAAGGTCACAGATCGTTACGAAATTTGGCAAAAACGTTTGTGGTGACTCAGCGAGGTGCTGTATGGTTTTTGAGCAAAATCTGATCAGCCACTTTTTTTTAATGAGCAAAAACTTGTAAATGTTTCAGTTTTTTGGTACTAGCTTCGTAACTAACTAACCGATCCGCACCAAATTTGGATTGAATATATATGATAACAAGTTAAACAAATTGCCTAAGTTTCAGATTCGTGCATGAAGTATTTTGCTAATCAGAAAAATAAAATTACTTAATTGGATGAGCGAGCGAAGCGAGCGAAGCGAGCGAAATCCTTCAATTTCACAACATAGGGGAAAAAAAAGCATTTGGATTTTTGTTTTTTTTTTGTTTGTAACAAAAACGGGCAGCCCTACTTAAAGGTCACGGATCGTTACGAAATTTGGCAAAAACGTTCGTGGTGACCCAGCGAGGTGCTGTATAGTTTTTGAGCAAAATCTGTTCAGCCATTTTGTTTTTATGAGCAAAAACCCGTAAATTTTTCAGTTTTTTGGTACTAGCTTCGTAACTAATTAACCGATCCGCACCAAATTTGGATTGAATATATATGATAACAAGTTAAACGAATTGCCTAAGTTTCAGATTCGTACATGAAGTATTTTGCTAATTAGAAAAATAGTTTTTTTTTCGCCTCTAAACGGTTTCAATACCGATTTTTATTCGGTTTATTATTATGATTGTCAAATGTTTTCCGTTTGGATTTCCTCAGCGAGATTACGGCTCGCTCATCCTGCAACGAGTGTAGGCTCTACTAATCGTTTACCTAGTAATTAAAAAAATACTTGATCATTAAACCACCGTTATCAACAATATGATTGTCAAATGTTTTCCGTTTGGATTTCCTCAGCGAGATTACGGCTCGCTCATCCTGCAACGAGTGTAGGCTCTACTAATCGTTTACCTGTATCGTAATATCGTTTTGAATGCAGTTGCAAAGTGATGTAAACATGTTTTATAATTGTTACACTTTATAGTGTGCGATGGCAAAGCTTTCAAAACCACCGCGTGTGCACAATGTATGGAATTAAATAATCAATTAAAAACGAACGCAACGGAAAACAATTAGGTCTTCACGATGACTGTCACTGCATGCGGGTTCATGTGCACTTTATTTTGCTGCACTGTTATTACTGGTAAATTTGTGGAATTCTCGAAACGTTTAATAGACCATTCCAAAACAATAAATACTGGTTACCATCAGTCACAGGACGCAGTAAACAGATTATCAAGCACAACTTGACAGCTGGGCAGAATATTTCAAATACTTTGTGTAAATATTGTACAAGTGCTTGTTGAAAATTGGAGCCTCGTAAACCAGGACCTTAGCTAGCGCGGACAACAGGCTGGTATTACGGCGGTGCTGGTGAAAACCCGGTTTTTCCCTATCCTTTTAACACAGTAATACCTGGTGCTAGTGTAGCACCACCGTAGCACCGAAACGTTGGCCGCGCTGCTAGGTAACGCCCCAGTCTACTGTAAAACGGTAAAACCTGTGGAGAATTCAATGCCGTTTGTCTTACAAATCCTGCAAAGGAAGCAAAGGCAAGAACTATCTCTTTCTAGTGAAACAGATATATTTTTTAAATCTTCATCTTGATTTTTCCTATTAATATTTCCTAAATATCTCTTATTTATTATACCTCATATATATCTCCTACATATCTCATGCACTAGGGCTTTGCGAACGCTCAATCTAATCGCGTTGTAGATGAGCGTACTTATTTAAGGCTTGAGGATAAGATTTAAGACCTACAAGAATATGAAGGTAATCGCACCTAAACCTTCCACTTGCATCTCGACGGATAAATAGCTAAGAATCATTAAAAATTGTCGGAAAAATGCGAATAAGAAATGAACCATATAAGATATAGATCCTAAAACCTCAGCAAAGCTGCATGTCAATTTGCTTAATATGTTGTTCAAGTTTGGTGTGATTATATAAATAACTTTTGGCTGTAAAAAATAAGAAAAATTATACAAATTCAGAAATATTTTGTAAATTTTGAATAGTTGAGAAACTGTTACCCCGACTTTGCTGAAAAAAGCAGGGGGTCCAAGTTGAGAACAAAATACGGTTTCCTGAAATTTTTTACGTGCTACGTGTACGTGCTACGTGTACGTGCTACGTGTACGTGCTACGTGTACGTGCTACGTGTACGTGCTACGTGTACGTGCTACGTGTACGTGCAACGTGTACGTGCTACGTGTACGTGCAACGTGTACGTGAACGTGTACGTGCTACGTGTACGTGCTACGTGTACGTGCAACGTGTACGTGCTACGTGTACGTGCAACGTGTACGTGAACGTGTACGTGCTACGTGTACGTGCTACGTGTACGTGCAACGTGTACGTGAACGTGTACGTGCTACGTGTACGTGCTACGTGTACGTGCTACGTGTACGTGAACGTGTACGTGAACGTGTACGTGCTACGTGTACGTGCAACGTGTACGTGCTACGTGTACGTGCTACGTGTACGTGCTACGTGTACGTGCTACGTGTACGTGAACGTGTACGTGCTACGTGTACGTGAACGTGTACGTGCAACGTGTACGTGCAACGTGTACGTGAACGTGTACGTGAACGTGTACGTGCTACGTGTACGTGCAACGTGTACGTGCTACGTGTACGTGCTACGTGTACGTGCTACGTGTACGTGCAACGTGTACGTGAACGTGTACGTGCTACGTGTACGTGCTACGTGTACGTGCAACGTGTACGTGCTACGTGTACGTGCTACGTGTACGTGCTACGTGTACGTGCTACGTGTACGTGAACGTGTACGTGCTACGTGTACGTGAACGTGTACGTGCAACGTGTACGTGCAACGTGTACGTGAACGTGTACGTGAACGTGTACGTGCTACGTGTACGTGCAACGTGTACGTGCTACGTGTACGTGCTACGTGTACGTGCTACGTGTACGTGCTACGTGTACGTGCTACGTGTACGTGCTACGTGTACGTGAACGTGTACGTGCTACGTGTACGTGCTACGTGTACGTGCAACGTGTACGTGCTACGTGAACGTGTACGTGAACGTGTACGTGCTACGTGTACGTGCAACGTGTACGTGCAACGTGTACGTGAACGTGTACGTGAACGTGTACGTGCAACGTGTACGTGTACGTGTACGTGAACGTGTACGTGCTACGTGTACGTGAACGTGTACGTGAACGTGTACGTGAACGTGTACGTGCTACGTGTACGTGCTACGTGTACGTGCTACGTGTACGTGAACGTGTACGTGCTACGTGTACGTGCTACGTGTACGTGAACGTGTACGTGTACGTGCTACGTGTACGTGAACGTGTACGTGTACGTGCTACGTGTACGTGCTACGTGTACGTGCTACGTGTACGTGCTACGTGTACGTGCTACGTGTACGTGAACGTGTACGTGCTACGTGTACGTGCTACGTGTACGTGAACGTGTACGTGTACGTGCTACGTGTACGTGCTACGTGTACGTGAACGTGTACGTGTACGTGCTACGTGTACGTGAACGTGTACGTGCTACGTGTACGTGCTACGTGTACGTGAACGTGTACGTGTACGTGCTACGTGTACGTGAACGTGTACGTGCTACGTGTACGTGCTACGTGTACGTGCTACGTGTACGTGCTACGTGTACGTGAACGTGTACGTGCTACGTGTACGTGCTACGTGTACGTGTACGTGTACGTGCTACGTGTACGTGAACGTGTACGTGCTACGTGTACGTGCTACGTGTACGTGCTACGTGTACGTGCAACGTGTACGTGCAACGTGTACGTGTACGTGTACGTGCAACGTGTACGTGTACGTGTACGTGAACGTGTACGTGCTACGTGTACGTGCTACGTGTACGTGCTACGTGTACGTGCTACGTGTACGTGCTACGTGTACGTGCTACGTGTACGTGCTACGTGTACGTGCTACGTGTACGTGAACGTGTACGTGTACGTGCTACGTGTACGTGAACGTGTACGTGTACGTGTACGTGCTACGTGTACGTGCTACGTGTACGTGAACGTGTACGTGCTACGTGTACGTGCTACGTGTACGTGCTACGTGTACGTGCTACGTGTACGTGCTACGTGTACGTGCAACGTGTACGTGTACGTGTACGTGAACGTGTACGTGCTACGTGTACGTGAACGTGTACGTGTACGTGTACGTGCTACGTGTACGTGCTACGTGTACGTGCTACGTGTACGTGCTACGTGTACGTGAACGTGTACGTGCTACGTGTACGTGCTACGTGTACGTGTACGTGCTACGTGTACGTGCTACGTGTACGTGCTACGTGTACGTGCTACGTGTACGTGCTACGTGTACGTGAACGTGTACGTGCTACGTGTACGTGCTACGTGTACGTGTACGTGTACGTGTACGTGCTACGTGTACGTGCTACGTGTACGTGCAACGTGTACGTGCTACGTGTACGTGCAACGTGTACGTGCTACGTGTACGTGCAACGTGTACGTGCTACGTGTACGTGCTACGTGTACGTGCTACGTGTACGTGCTACGTGTACGTGCAACGTGTACGTGCTACGTGTACGTGCAACGTGTACGTGCTACGTGTACGTGCTACGTGTACGTGCTACGTGTACGTGCTACGTGTACGTGAACGTGTACGTGCTACGTGTACGTGCTACGTGTACGTGCTACGTGTACGTGCAACGTGTACGTGCTACGTGTACGTGCAACGTGTACGTGCTACGTGTACGTGCTACGTGTACGTGCTACGTGTACGTGCTACGTGTACGTGCTACGTGTACGTGCTACATGTACGTGCTACGTGTACGTGCTACGTGTACGTGAACGTGTACGTGCTACGTGTACGTGAACGTGTACGTGCTACGTGTACGTGAACGTGTACGTGAACGTGTACGTGAACGTGTACGTGAACGTGTACGTGCTACGTGTACGTGAACGTGTACGTGAACGTGTACGTGCTACGTGTACGTGAACGTGTACGTGCTACGTGTACGTGCTACGTGTACGTGTACGTGCTACGTGTACGTGCAACGTGTACGTGCTACGTGTACGTGCAACGTGTACGTGCTACGTGTACGTGCAACGTGTACGTGCTACGTGTACGTGCAACGTGTACGTGCTACGTGTACGTGCTACGTGTACGTGCTACGTGAACGTGTACGTGCTACGTGTACGTGAACGTGTACGTGCTACGTGTACGTGCTACGTGTACGTGAACGTGTACGTGCTACGTGTACGTGCTACGTGTACGTGTACGTGCTACGTGTACGTGCAACGTGTACGTGCTACGTGTACGTGCAACGTGTACGTGCTACGTGTACGTGAACGTGTACGTGCTACGTGTACGTGCTACGTGTACGTGCTACGTGTACGTGCAACGTGTACGTGCTACGTGTACGTGCAACGTGTACGTGCTACGTGTACGTGCTACGTGTACGTGCTACGTGTACGTGCTACGTGTACGTGCTACGTGTACGTGCTACGTGTACGTGCTACGTGTACGTGAACGTGTACGTGCTACGTGTACGTGAACGTGTACGTGCTACGTGTACGTGAACGTGTACGTGAACGTGTACGTGAACGTGTACGTGAACGTGTACGTGAACGTGTACGTGCAACGTGTACGTGAACGTGTACGTGCAACGTGTACGTGCAACGTGTACGTGAACGTGTACGTGAACGTGTACGTGAACGTGTACGTGCAACGTGTACGTGAACGTGTACGTGCAACGTGTACGTGCAACGTGTACGTGAACGTGTACGTGCAACGTGTACGTGAACGTGTACGTGCAACGTGTACGTGAACGTGTACGTGCTACGTGTACGTGAACGTGTACGTGCAACGTGTACGTGAACGTGTACGTGCAACGTGTACGTGCAACGTGTACGTGCAACGTGTACGTGAACGTGTACGTGCTACGTGTACGTGCTACGTGTACGTGCTACGTGTACGTGCTACGTGTACGTGCTACGTGTACGTGCTACGTGTACGTGCTACGTGTACGTGCTACGTGTACGTGCTACGTGTACGTGCTACGTGTACGTGCTACGTGTACGTGAACGTGTACGTGCTACGTGTACGTGCTACGTGTACGTGAACGTGTACGTGAACGTGTACGTGAACGTGTACGTGCTACGTGTACGTGCTACGTGTACGTGCTACGTGTACGTGCTACGTGTACGTGCTACGTGTACGTGAACGTGTACGTGCTACGTGTACGTGAACGTGTACGTGCTACGTGTACGTGAACGTGTACGTGCTACGTGTACGTGTACGTGAACGTGTACGTGCTACGTGTAGGACGAAGCCTAGGTATAGGTTCTGAAGGACCCTGTAAGTGCAGAGTGTATTCGAGGACCGATGTCTTAGGGGTGCGACGCCGACGCAGGGGTAGAAGACACACACACACACTCACACAGATCGCTTCCATGTGTGTGCGGCTGCGAATCCACTCAGCTCGTGTCTAATTGCTCAAACTTGATTAACGAAATGTGCGATATTGCGTTTAGTCGAGCACTAATTAGTTGACTGCTTGATGAGCATCTCGGGACGGAAGGGCGACTCACATTGGCGCTAACGAATTTAATTGCCACGTTAATTACAGAAGTAAGATTACGAGTTTCTTGTATAAATAAACAGTTGAGTGTTTGTTGTAAAAATTGGCATGGCAATAAACCATGTTTATGTTAAATTTTTAAGCCCTTATATGTAAAATTAAGAGGTGAAATAAAATTGTATTGGCAGTCCGCGCTTTGGATCCGGCGGATCGCAATCCGTGGCAAAGAGTCGACGTCTGCACGACGAACGGGCTGCCGACGCGACGGACTGGCGATGCATACGACGGATTGCACAGCGTTGTGTTGCTTTGCGTGGCAAAGAGTCGACGTCTGCACGACGAACGGGCTGCCGACGCGACGGACTGGCGATGCACACGACGGATTGCACAGCGTTGTGTTGCTTTGCGTGGCAAAGAGTCGACGTCTGCACGACGAACGGGCTGCCGACGCGACGGACTGGCGATGCACACGACGGATTGCACAGCGTTGTGTTGCTTTGCGTGGCAAAGAGTCGACGTCTGCACGACGAACGGGCTGCCGACGCGACGGACTGGCGATGCACGCGACGGATTGCACAGCGTTGTGTTGCTTTGCGTGGCAAAGAGTCGACGTCTGCACGACGAACGGGCTGCCGACGCGACGGACTGGCGATGCACACGACGGATTGCACAGCGTTGTGTTGCTTTGCGTGGCACAGAGTCGACGTCTGCACGACGAACGGGCTGCCGACGCGACGGACTGGCGATGCACACGACGGATTGCACAGCGTTGTGTTGCTTTGCGTGGCAAAGAGTCGACGTCTGCACGACGAACGGGCTGCCGACGCGACGGACTGGCGATGCACGCGACGGATTGCACAGCGTTGTGTTGCTTTGCGTGGCAAAGAGTCGACGTCTGCACGACGAACGGGCTGCCGACGCGACGGACTGGCGATGCACGCGACGGATTGCACAGCGTTGTGTTGCTTTGCGTGGCAAAGAGTCGACGTCTGCACGACGAACGGGCTGCCGACGCGACGGACTGGCGATGCACGCGACGGATTGCACAGCGTTGTGTTGCTTTGCTTGGCAAAGAGTCGACGTCTGCACGACGAACGGGCTGCCGACGCGACGGACTGGCGATGCACACGACGGATTGCACAGCGTTGTGTTGCTTTGCGTGGCACAGAGTCGACGTCTGCACGACGAACGGGCTGCCGACGCGACGGACTGGCGATGCACACGACGGATTGCACAGCGTTGTGTTGCTTTGCGTGGCAAAGAGTCGACGTCTGCACGACGAACGGGCTGCCGACGCGACGGACTGGCGATGCACACGACGGATTGCACGGCGTTGTGTTGCTTTGCGTGGCACAGAGTCGACGTCTGCACGACGAACGGGCTGCCGACGCGACGGACTGGCGATGCACACGACGGATTGCACAGCGTTGTGTTGCTTTGCGTGGCACAGAGTCGACGTCTGCACGACGAACGGGCTGCCGACGCGACGGACTGGCAATCCGTATAGTTTATGATAGGCATGTTTTCATTTCCAAAAATTTTACCTCCTTTTACCACTATTTTTCTGTATCACCGAACGCGAATTGCTTTATACGATAGGCATTCGCTTGGATTGAACAAGAGCGATTCTGTGCATTTATTAATATATTATGAAATTTTGCCATATTGGCAAATATGCTTATGGAAAATTATTTTCTACGATAACCATATAGCATAGTTTTATCCGATCAGTGAACCAAATACTCAATATTCGATAATTCCTGGCGCGCTTGGCTTTAGCATGGAGCTTGGCTTTCGTCGCCCTTATCTCTCTTTGAGCTAGACTGTGTTTGTGGTGAAAACAGAAGGGTGGCTCCGCGGCCGCTTCACCTACCCTTACCGCAGAATGAGAGCAGGTGGATATTTCATCAAATATGTTACCACAAATGCTCAAGAGTCATCTGACAGGTGACCTATATATCTTTGCATGTGATAACTGTACTTGTCTAATTTAACTTCTCACTTTGCAGCCAGATTCACCACCAGCGCTTTGTCGTACGTTTGGCCGCGAGCTTCCTAGATTATAAATGGGAAGATATTTGCTTTCATGACTGTGCCTGAACTGACATCTTTGTGGATGAATAATGTCTTATCTGACCGAGGCATTCATATCATTTAATTGAATTTAGGGATGTTATAATGCATTTAATGTCTACACAGAAATGATGAAAAAAATGAACAATTACAACATAATAATGCTTTTGATCGAGCTACTACAAGTATCTTTTTGAAAACGTCAGGACTCGTTCGGAAATCGGAATTTATTGAAGATTAGTTGCATTTTGATGCAGCGAACTCGTGTACAAGATTCCTGCGTTGATCAATTTATTGCCCTCCGCCCTAAAACGACCATCATTTTGAAATGCCAAGACTTTGTTGGTTAAATACCTGTCCCAACCAAAAAGTTATTTTTATTGGATTGTTAGGATAGAGTTATAGTAATCATCATCATTTTCATACTCCAATCCAATTTTCTGAGACTCAATCGTGAAGATATAGTCTTGGTGTTTTCGTAACCTGCCTATCATCAGAAGAGTCAAAAAGATTTATTACACCAAACAACACAAGTGTTTCAATGATTTACCTCGCTTAGCATACAAGCTAACCCGAATCTATTTGCACATTGCATTCCTGGCGCGATTAATCACTAGGCAGTAGTAAATACATCTTTAATGGGGTGTACATTTTTAATTCATCCCTTCCACCCATGTGAAATGGCCAAATGTGGTCAATTGCTTTCCGTCTAAGTGCCTCCCGTGCCCACACACCCCGAAGCCCACACGCTAAAACACACCCACAAACACAAAACATACACACAGACGCAATACTATGTAGATTAGCAAAACCCATGAATACGAATTTCAAAGCATCATAGCGCTGGGCAAACATCATCTGACATAAATTATCAAATAGCCAGCATACCGCATTAACATGAGCGTCGTAATCAGAGCCAGAGGTGTTCACTCTGTACGTTTAGGCACTCTAGCCAGTAGGCAGTATATAGGCAGTAGGCAGGAAACCCACCTAGAGGCCATTTGCGAGTTCATATTTCGTCTAATAACATGGGTCTGTAATCCAATACACGACTAATGTTACGTTGGCTAAAATGTTTGTGTGCCGCATGATTAAGAGCAAAATAATTCAGCATTCCATCTGTATTTACAATGGTGCGTGGTTTGATATCTTGCATGTGCTATAATGAAACGGTGCAGGCTTACTGATAGCGCCTGGCCATTCCAGACCATTCTTTACTAAAACATAGGAGCGCGAGTAACTATTATAATGTGATACACGCTATGCAAATTTTCATTTACTATATGGAAATGGCCAATAATAATAATAATTATCGTTTATTGTCTTAAAAGTTACTGAACAGACATAAGTATTTAGGCTTTAATTAATAAGGCTGGCCAGCCACACCAACGCTCTTATAAATCTTCTTCTTCTTCTTCCTCTCCGTCTTCTTCTTCTTCCTCTTTTTCACACATTTTCTTCCATCCTCTAACATCTTCCCACCTTTTCTCTCTCCTAGTTTCATCCCACTAATGGCCAATACATAGCTAATTTTATTCGGAGTCCTAGTGAGGATGGTTGGCAATGAAATGATCTTTATTAAAGTTGAATATTTCCATATAGTCCCATTTTTTTTCCCATGAAAGAAAATATGGACGTAACATAACACTAGGTAGTCAAATGTCATGGCGAAAAAATCTTGGAGCAACTATAATCCTAGCGTTGACTATAGAATTTGAAATATCAAGTTTTTAACCGAGTTTCAAGCGTTAAAATGACCTATCGTTCAAAGAATTCAGACAGGTTTTGTCCACGGGCATAGAGAGTTTATAATAGCACCTGTTATCAACGGAGTTATACAATTTTGCAATCTGGGATGTTAATAATGCATTTGCTAATGATTCAAATCCTAGCGTAATATATAACTTTTTGAAATGGTAAAACATAATTTAATCTGCGACTAATAAATCGCTCATCTCACAGTGCGCTTTTGAATCCAATTATTAACCTAATTCTAAAGTAAAAGTTACAATTATGGTGCGGTAATATCAAGATGACACGCATTATGTCAGATATAGTTTACTATATATTTTATTTGTCAATAAACTTATGTCGTTGCAAACTAGAATCTTTGATCTGTGCAAGTACATCTTTCATCTGAGCAGATGAGTTTTTGTGTCAAATGTCGTGTAAATATAAGCACAGATGTGAGTTCGACGTGACGTGTACGTTTCATAACTTTAACCCACTACAAACATAGCGAATTGCGAAAACTAAATGAAAGAAGAATGAAAAGTCATACGCAGACCAATTTTCTGATTCAAACTTATGGAAAAAAATGTGTGTGGAGTTGAGATATTTTGATTTTGCCCACTTACCGGTCTGGTGTCGTCGACTCGCCGAAGGTTGCCGAGGAATAAAGGTTGACAAACACCGTCAACACAACAACATCAAAGACACTTAATAATGATAAACAACCGCTTGTTCGGCTAGCACACAAAACGCCTAGAGTATATTGAATTATAGAAGCTTGACTACACGCATAGACAATTCGCAAAATTGTTAGAGTAAATTCATCAAGACGCCAAAATTGCTAGCGCTAATTTTAGGATATGAACCCGACCTTCAAACCTCGAAGAAAATATACTATAAAATTATATAATACACAAGAATACCGGTGATGAATTTATGTTCAGCTAAATATAATTTTTTATATGTAACCCGTTATGTTTAGCATTAGCAAGCAATCGTAGCTACCCCGTGCGTAGCATCTCGAGCGGCCTCGGGGCTGTATCTGTAGCGGGACATGCTGACGACACCTCGCGCTGCTAGCAACTAGCCGCTACTGAAGCCAGCCAGCGCCCGAGCCTGAGTCGCCTTCCAACCCACTAGCACGTAGCCCGACGTGGGCGCATGCCCAGGCTTAACGACGCATCGACGTCGGCGTCGGTGGCTGCTGCAGTCCCTCGGCTTTGACTCCTAGGTGCCGTGTGTTCTGGTTAATTTCTGTATCGAATCGGAAATGCGTCCTTTTTAACAGCTGGATTAAAGTTTTGTATTTTGGTTAAAGTTCTTGGCGTTTTTTGTTTACAAAGTTTCAGTTGCGTACTTTAAGTGTCTGAACTGAACTTGCTGTTAGTTTCATCAACCAATTCAGTGCAGGCACAGTTGCTAATATTTTATTTTTATGCTTATTAGACTTTACTGTAGGTACTGTTTCAGCAGAAGTGTATAAATAGAAACTGATTAGAAATGCTTTTCCCGCAACAGGAGCAGTACAGAGATACTTATGTGTCGTAATTAGTATTTCAGTTACATGTTAGAGAGTAACTGACAGCCATGGAATAATGGAATAACTAACATTTATATACACCCACTGTTATAGAGAAATTGGTGGAATAAAACTGGCAGCTATATGGTTTATTTTCCTTGTTTTTTCTCGGTGAAAAGAGTAACTCGGTATTACTTTCAATCCAGACTCGTGTCTTATCCTAATCGTAGCACGTTAGCTTCCAGAAAGACGATAGTCCCAAAAACCCAAACTTTTCCCGTCGTTCCTCAAAGCTGCGCTGGCTGCTTTATCAACGGTCTTAACTCGAGTATTTCGGTATTTTTTGGATCAAATGATTGAACCTAAATCGCATCACAGCTCTTCCCTCGACGATATTTGCGTTGATTTTTGCTTTAAAGTGTCAGGTGACAAGCCCTGACCCAACAAAACAACCTGGAGGAATGTAGGAGATGTTTTTGTGTCCATCTTCACCGAGGGTTGAAATTGCAAGCAGGGCGGCCGGCTGCAAACGTCCGTCTCTTTGCAGAGATATAAGAAACGTTTCGAACGCTACAATCGGATCATCCACGACTGACCTCTCGTCCGCGAAAAAAGAAAACGCTCCTTTTCGCACGATTTTCCGCACAAAAGCTCGGCATTTTCATTGATTTCGCACTGAACAAACATTATCGTTAATTTCAACCCTGAACGACATTGTTTCGGCATCACTCACCGCTCTCTCAGGACTGAAAGTTATGCAAACAGCGAAAGCGATATTGTAAAAGAGTCCTGGCACCGAATTGAGCGCCAGGTCCATCAGAGCGGCAGGAAGGGTGTGGGGTCAGAGAGTGACCCTGCACCGAGGGTGAATGTCGCCATTAACATGACGTATCTGACTTCGAAATCATGGGCTGGGATTTCGAACACGGGTTTGCTCTGTGGCTGTCCGCTGTTCAGCGATGCGATCCTACTGGCTATGAATAGCTAAGTTCGTGGTACGCATTTCGATTAGTAATTAATGATGCAGTGTTTTATCTGAAATATCGGTTTTCATCCTGGAATGTCCGTCCAGTCGAGGTTTCGAATCCTTGCGTGGATACTCGAATAGAAATTGTGTTTGAAATAGTATTGTTATATTGGCAGAAAGTAATTTGCCGTTTCACAAACTATCAGATTATTCATTGCCTGGCCGTTTATATAAACTATATAGTATCGCATTTTGACAGAGGTCGGCCATCTTTGAAAGCCCGTTCGCAAGAAAGTGAAACAAGTTGTCTAAGATGAAGTTGATTTCGTCAAGTAAATATAGCGGCCGTTTGGCATTCAGTCTAGGTGCAAGTATGTACACTTGATGTCAATGAACCACGAAACGTGAATTGTAAGCCGTTGGTCATATTTTCCTCGTCCAACCCTGATCCTGCCAACAACAATTTTAAGCAACCAGTTTTTCTGTCAAAGAAATGAACGATGAACCGAATGCGTCTATAAGGGATGTAACTTTGAGAAATTTAATAATAAAAAATTCGTTGCTGATCTATTTTCGCTCGACTTTCTTTCGTATTGAAAAAAAATGACCAAAATGTGTTTTTTTTTCGTTTGATGTTCGCCCGTCGCTTCTTTAGCCGTCAAATGCTGGAATCACTGACAACTTTTTCTCTATACTTCGATGGCAACGGAAGAGAAAAACATATTTGCCATAATATTCGTAGAATCGCGTTTACGTTCGCCCGAAACGAAATCAGATTAGAGTGTGACGAGTGCAAACTCGATCAGTCGCGGATCTCGTGACGCCGAGTTTGAACAACTTCCCGCACATGCAAGTTGAACGTCACAACGCAACTTACCGCATCACGTCTCGACACAATACGCCCAATCATCACCCATCTCGTTCACTTCACCCCACTTTCTTCCAGCTCACGCCAACCTCCTCACTGTCAACGGACTGACTTATTATTACAAGCCAAATATCCAATCAAAAATTTGTATCCGTACGGGGGTTCGAACCCGGATCCTTTCCCCTGTCCGGGACTGATCCACTTATCTGATAAGGAATACCGACTGTAGAATGGATATTAAGTCTACTTAAGTTGTTACTTGTTGGGCTCCTACTGTGATAGGAACAGGACTATATGAATGAACATAGAAGGCGGTGAATCTAGTGACGCTATGCTGCAATCACACGCCAACAACTCGACTAACCCCGATTATAACGTGGCTCCATGGAGATAGAAACAGGACTATGAATGAACATAGAATGCGCTGAATCTAGTGACGCTATGCTGCAATCACACGCCAACAACTCGACTAACCCCGATTATAACGTGGCTCCATGGAGATAGAAACAGGACTATGAATGAACATAGAATGCGCTGAATCTAGTGACGCTATGCTGCAATCACACGCCAACAACTCGACTAACCCCGATTATAACGTGGCTCCATGGAGATAGAAACAGGACTATGAATGAACATAGAAGCCGGTGAATCCAGTGACGCTATGCTGCAATCACACGCCAACAACTCGACTAACCCCGATTATAACGTGGCTCCATGGAGATAGAAACAGGACTATGAATGAACATAGAAGGCGGTGAATCTAGTGACGCTATGCTGCAATCACACACCAACAACTCGACTAACCCCGATTATAACGTGGCTCCATGGAGATAGAAACAGGACTATGAATGAACATAAAAGGCGGTGAATCTAGTGACGCTTCGCTGCAATCACACGCCAACAACTCGACTAACCCCGATTATGACGTGGCTCCATGGAGATAGAAACAGGACTATGAATGAACATAGAAGACGGTGAATCTAGTGACGCTATGCTGCAATCACACGCCAACAACTCGACTAACCCCGATTATAACAAACCATAAAAATGATACATGCAATGAGCAGTTGCATTTAGGTTCGAATCAACTAGTCATTACCGACTTTTTCGTTGACACAATTAACCATCAGTGAAGTCACCAAACCTCCCCTTAAATCACGCCCCTAATTCTACCAACAGATTGAACACAACGCTAAAAAAACAAACCCATGCTTAAAATAAACTCTACCCTGTGATTTTATCATCAGCTACCGCACACAAACGTCATTTGATAGATCATCTCGTCCAATAGCCTGTACGCAGATTTCCGAATACAACATGCAAAATCAATGAGACTATGTCTCTGGAGGACGCCAACAGCACTATCTTTTAATCCATCTGATATATTCCTCGAATGCATGACATCTATGCAACGTAATGAAAATAATAATTGTGACATAACCATTCCGTGTGTTTATAAATGTAGGTTTGAATGTAGCTAGATAGTAAACAATGCTCTGTGATAAGGAGTGTAAATAAGGACAGTATAGGTTATTGCTTGAACCGAGTTTCTGTATAATCTTGTCTCTCTCTGCGTACCTATAAGGCCGTAAAATACTCGTTCATTGTAAACAATTGCTGGTTTTATTTGCCTGCTTCTATATTCCGTGTGTTATATTAGTACATTAACAAGCTTTAGTGTTGAACAGTATAGTTGAACTCAACTAGAAAGCACGAACCATTTGAAAAGATAATTTGATTAGCATACAGATGTTAGTTGCCTCAATATCAAATGGAGTGCGAATTGGGTAGGAACACTCTGTTTAGGAAGCTTAGACCACGTCGCTAAAGAATTACAACAATTAGGTACTGAGATATAAAAAAATGTTCTTAATATCTTCAGGCGAAGCGTTATCCATTCAGAAGGCTTTAAGATAATGGTTTTCGCCCGAATTATGTGAAGAAAATCCTACAAACCTTGTCAAGCTGTCATCACACCGTGGTTTCACCGTGTCACTTGCTGCTCGAATCCAAGCGGTCGGGTGCGCAATGGCACACAGGCTTGTCAAGCTGTCATCACACCGTGGTCTCACCGTGTCACTTGCTGCTCGAATCCAAGCGGTCGGGTGCGCAATGGCACACAGGCTTGTCAAGCTGTCATCACACCGTGGTTTCACCGTGTCACTTGCTGCTCGAATCCAAGCTGTCGGGTGCGCAATGACACACAGGCTTGTCAAGCTGTCAGCACACCGTGGTTTCACCGTGTCACTTGCTGCTCGAATCCAAGCGGTCGGGTGCGCAATGGCACACAGGCTTGTCAAGCTGTCATCACACCGTGGTTTCACCGTGTCACTTGCTGCTCGAATCCAAGCTGTCGGGTGCGCAATGACACACAGGCTTGTCAAGCTGTCAGCACACCGTGGTTTCACCGTGTCACTTGCTGCTCGAATCCAAGCGGTCGGGTGCGCAATGGCACACAGGCTTGTCAAGCTGTCATCACACCGTGGTTTCACCGTGTCACTTGCTGCTCGAATCCAAGCGGTCGGGTGCGCAATGACACACAGGCTTGTCAAGCTGTCATCACACCGTGGTCTCACCGTGTCACTTGCTGCTCGAATCCAAGCGGTCGGGTGCGCAATGGCACACAGGCTTGTCAAGCTGTCATCACACCGTGGTCTCACCGTGTCACTTGCTGCTCGAATCCAAGCGGTCGGGTGCGCAATGGCACACAGGCTTGTCAAGCTGTCATCACACCGTAGTCTCACCGCGTGCTCCTTGAATCCAAACGATTGTTTTAAAAACTTGCAGCTTTGAAATATTTTACACCAGTGACGATCTAGGCTCTAAATGGGGGCACGGCTTTGACTTCAAAGATAATATTATGTTCCGTGATCCAAAATTATCCCAATTTGAACATTCAATTAAAATTAGTGACGACTTATGCATAAAGAGGTTCTGTTGTAAAGTTACAAGCCTTGTTTATACCTTTGAGCGTTTAACTTTTGACATCGGCGGTCTTTAGAGATGCTATAATCTTCCAGTGTCCTGCCATTTCTTAATATCTGTGGCCAATTTTGCAATTAATTGGTATGACCAGTAATAAATCAAACAAAATAATCATACCCAAAGTAAAAGTGAAGCAAAGTAAAGGGAGTGAGTGTTCATTTCTTTAAATTCTTTTAAGGATTTCATTTTTCATATTTGCTGTGTGTAGATGCGAGTTTGAACTCTCTGGAGATTTTTTTTCTGCAGAATTACCACCACAAATTGCGAAATAACACCCCTGGAAGGTCGATACAGAATTTAGAAATAATATGAAAAACCCAAACACTTTGAATTGATCACAGTTTCTTGACACGTGCCATACTGTAACTTAAATAAATATAATAAAAACTGCATTCACTGTCATGCGTTTCATGTGTTTCTTGTAGTAAGTAAAGAATGGTCGAGAAAAGTGAATTTTCCTTCGGAAAAGCTCGGACTTCCTGCGATGGACGTCTGCCGAAAAAGGAAATGAGAAAAATGTTTGACCGAACCAAAACGATTTCAATGCCATTCCTTCCCATATTGTTCCCTCTTCGTTTCCTTCCCAATAAACAGCTTCTGTTAGATGGCAGAAGAGAAAAAGATAACGATTCATGGTTGTTGTTTTTTTTTCCACGGAAATACGAAAGTGGATGTACACGGTACAAGGCAATATCAGTAACAACATTAACACAATCTCTGTGTCTGTAAAAAAAAACACTTTTACGCTAAATTCCTCATTATATTCCATCATGACCCCGCTCAGTAGCCTAACAACTCCAGCACTTTGTCTTTGATCTTGATCCTGCTAAAAAAAATTAAATCACTAAGATTTTCTCGTTACTCGTTTGTGATCGAAGATGCTCGTCTTTGATGAAAGTAATGAAAAAACATTTCCCTTTGTCAATTTGTGAAAGCAGCGGACATGTTTGTCCGGCATCTGCGCCGAAGGTCGACCCTAACGACCGGGTTTTCCCTAGAGCTTTCCTTCGGGAAAATCAACAGACAAGGTTGGAATTGATGACGAATCCAGACTCCCTTCCGAGAGGAGGCAATTGAAATGGTCTGTGACAGAAATTCGGGATTGTTCCTGATTTCTTGTGAAGTTGCCGCCAATTCGTGCTTACCGGGATTCGAGCGGGAAATATGCGCAAAAAAAAACACACTGCAACCGTTTTTTTATACTATTAGTTGTTATCACACCTGGGAAAAGTATATTACTTAGCGGAAAATATCGGAAAATTGCCGGAAAACTCAAAATTGCATGTTTCACTTATTACCAGAGTTTCATGAATAGCCGTAAGGGAAAATGTGTCTAGTATTTTTATTTATTGGTAGAATGCTTCTATTTGGTTACTGGTAACTTTTTATTTTTGCTTCTTACGCCCCTTTCAAAGATATAATTTTTTGATTTTGTCAAATATTTCGCCAAAAAAACGTCAATCTTTCACTGGCTGTCACAAGCAGGCGGTAAGACTTTCACAAAAAGTAAAACTTTGGATCGCAAGTTCGAATCAAGCTGAATCCAACCATGTTCGTCCCATGTCTCTACGACAAACGGTGTGTCCCAAGCTCTGGTAGAAAACGAGGGCTGCACGAGGGAAACTTTTGCGCCTAGATCTCAACATTTCGTCCAAGCATAACTTCAAATCACCTCAAATTGCATATTACTTAGGCGTTGAAACAGTCCAGTTCGTGGTCTGGAAACACTTCTTTCACGTAACCTTGGTGCCGTGCACATGCTCGCTTTCTATAATCCTCTGGTTTACGGCTTGAAAAAAACAACACTACGCGCTGAAATCTGTAACTCACAACAGCTTTTGATAACGAAATGAACTGAATTCCTCTCGCAGTTGCTAAGACATACTTGCTCCTTTCTAGTTCCTGGCCGCAAAATTGTTACACCTCATATCTAAATGCAATTGGGTGTGCATCGGGTGCAGTCAGGTCTTCCGAGACACGCTCTGCATCTGTTTTAACGGTTTGTTTATACTGCGGTATTTTGGCTGTAAAAGTAACGAAAGTGCAAAAGCTAACAAGTTCAATTAGTTACAATTAGTTTGCATGAAATGAAATGTTGATTGCACCTCATTCCGTTCGAAGATTCCATCATACAACGACATGAAGCGAAAAATACATGCACATTGATTAAATGCTACATAAACCAAACGATTAGTAATCAATAGTTAGTTAGCGGTATATTTTGACAAAAACTACTTGGCCACCCACCAGCCAAATTTCTCATCGGCTGTTCGTCCTTACTTTGAGAATTTCTTTATGTTGCTACCATTTGGTTACCATAATATGATCGTATTTATCTAATCGATTATGTGGATTTTAGCTTTGTATAGTTGCCGTCACAATAATGGAATTTGATGATATGATGCTGTATTCAAATCAGAGAATGAGTCACCTGTCTGGTGAATTTGTCGTGCAACTAATGTCGCATATTTATACATACTTATTCCTATTATATTGATCACTATTGTCATTCAAAAGCGCACATATTATAGTGGCTTTATAAATTATAATTGAAATAAAATATTACTTTTCGATTAACGTATCCAATCGCTCTGACTCAATTATGTTGCTTCGAAAATTTATCACAGGCTATTGTTGCCTCGCAATGATGTGATCTATACTTTCGCTAAACTCACGCAAAAAGTTCATTCAAAAGGCAAAGCCAAAGGCAAAGGCAAGAGCATGTTTGCTTTGGAAACTTTAATGATTTACTGCTAATGAACGAAATCAATCGAATTAATCGACCTTCCATTTATATCGAACATTTCAATCCCCGATTATAGCTCCAAGCGCGCAAGGAATATACATCGCGAGCAGCAGGATGACTGCGACAAGAAAACATCTCGTTTTGCATGTTCGGTTTGTTTAAAAATTGAAAAGAAGTAGGTACGCTAGAAATTCGATTCAAATTGATTCAAAATCTATATCAAAACACGAGTCCACTCCTGTCAATACTTCTCACAAAAATTGATTTCCGTGGTTTTATCCTGTCGATGTGAGATGTCTCGAGTATTAGGTGACTCATAAAAGTAATCAATTTTAATTATGCTCGGCAACTATAATCACTCAGCTAAGGATAATAATCCTCTGTCGAAATGTGGGGTGGGGAGGTGAAAAAATAGTATTTTGTGGCATGTTCAATGATGTTTCAAATCGACAATTATTACGTTAGAACTTCGATTCAAATTGATTCAAATTCTGTTTCAAATTACGAGTTCAATCGTGTCAATAAAAATCCCATATTTCCATTTCAGTGGTAATTCTCTATGACTTGTGTCTTGTTTTCATTTTATTTATGCAATCTAATACCATAGGGTATGTAAGGCTAATACCCTAGTAGACCAAAACATACAAGGCCGTTTAGTTTGTTGATATCTCGAGCTCAGACACACATGCCAGCATGAGAGAACCCGACCCTCACCCCACAGAGCTAGTGGATGCTTATCGTGAATATACACTTGCAAGTGCCGAGGCGAGTTAGTGGCCGCTCGAATCGTCTTACGGCTGTGCGATGATCAACGGTCGAAGCTAATACCGATTCAATTCAATCAAAATTCTATTACAACTAGGTAAACGATTAGTAGAGCCTACACTCGTTGCAGGATGAGCGAGCCGTAATCTCCCTGAGGAAATCCTAACGGAAAACATTTGACAATCATATAATAAACCGAATATAAATCGGTGTTGAAACCGTTTAGAGGCAAAAAAAACTATTTTTCTAATTAACAAAATACTTCATGCATGAATCTGAAACTTTTGCAATTCGTTTAACTTGTTATCATATATATTCAATCCAAATTTGGTGCGGATCGGTTAATTAGTTACGAAGCTAGTACCAAAAAACTGAAAAATTTACGGGTTTTTGCTCAAAAAAACAAAATGGCTGACCAGATTTTGCTCAAAACCTATACAGCACCTCGCTGAGTCACCACGAACGTTTTTGCCAAATTTCGGAACGATCTGTGACCTTGAAGTAGGCCTGCTCGTTTTTGTCACAAACAAAAAAAAAAAAAAAATCCAAATGCTTTTTTTTCACCTATGTTGTGAAATTGAAGGATTTCGCTCGCTTCGCTCGCTCATCCAATGACGTCATAATACCCACTCGCTTAAGCCAGGTAGAGCAATTTGGGTTGTGAATTTTCTCTATCTTCCTTTGATATTTAGCAGATATAAATTCAGGTTAGTTGTCACCGTATAGTTGAGTTATCATCTGGACCAGGGGTTGAAAGCCAAGGAATGCATCTGCACCGGAGGCTGTGATATTGGCTGCTAAGGATTTAACCCCGGGGTTAACTTATGATGCGCGTGCTCTGCGTATCCAGCGATGCCATATCTAACTGATATCTTCACTTTGTAATTTAGGCTCCTCAATAATCTGAGATGGACCCGAGAAGCTGCCATCGATTTTGCATCATGAGGCTTATCAAGAGCCTGCGAAAATTTTCTAGTCGCGCGTTTTAGAATGACTGTCATCTGCAGAGTTTCAGGGAGTATCAGAAAACTTGAAAATGTATTAAAACAAAAAAAGAGTTCTAACAATCCAATCAAATGATGTTTGTTCGTATTTTGATGTACGTTTCGCGCACCGAGCGGAGTCCTCGGCTGTGTAAAGAGACACAATGATTGGTCTTGCCACTAAAAACACTCGGCGTCTCTTGCTACATCATTTATGAAAGCCCACATCCAAAAAGTTCTGTCCGAATAAGTGTATGAATAGCAAATGTGTAGGTGTACAAAAACACGTTCGTCCTTTTTTCAGAAATTTAATTACCGAAATAAATTTCGAGCTCACGAGGGTAGGAAATGTCAGAGAAAATTGCTGCGCATGCTTTTGTTTGATCGTGAGTTTTACTTTGTTCTATTTTTGTGCAAACGCGGCGGCGATAATAAACCGACACACTTTCTGCATCCCTTTGAATTTCATAAGCACACTCAGTGTGGCTGGCTAATTTTAACCATTCTTCACACATTTTGAGTTGTCAATCATTGTTAATTGTCGGACTTTGTAAGTTGTCATTAACTGTAAGTTTTCATTAGTTGTAAGTTTTCATTCACTGTAAGCTGTCGTACATTGTAAGTTGTCATTCATTGTAAGTTGTCGTACATTTAAAATTGTAACACATTGTAAGTTGTCCACATTGTAATTTGTCACACATTGTAATTTGTCACACATTGTGAGGGCAAAACAGCTTTACTGTTATAAAGTTCCACTAGAAAGTCCACCAGAACAGTGAAGCATGCTGCTTGCATGCTGCTTGCATGCTGATTGAATGCTGCTTGCATGCTCGTTGCATGCTGGTTGCATGCTGCTTGCATGCTCGTTGCATGCTGCTTGCATGCTCGTTGCATGCTGGTTGCATGCTGCTTGCATGCTGGTTGCATGCTGCTTGCATGCTCGTTGCATGCTGCTTGCATGCTCGTTGCATGCTGGTTGCATGCTGCTTGCATGCTGGTTGCATGCTGCTTGCATGCTCGTTGCATGCTGCTTGCATGCTCGTTGCATGCTGGTTGCATGCTGCTTGCATGCTCGTTGCATGCTGCTTGCATGCTCGTTGCATGCTGGTTGCATGCTGGTTGCATGCTGGTTGCATGCTGGTTGCATGCTGGTTGCATGCTGGTTGCATGCTGGTTGCATGCTGGTTGCATGCTGGTTGCATGCTGGTTGCATGCTGGTTGCATGCTGGTTGCATGCTGGTTGCATGCTGGTTGCATGCTGCTTGCATGCTGCTTGCATGCTGCTTGCAGATTGTGCAAGGTGCTAAATTTTAGTCGAGCTGTACTAATATTGATGCCTTCCTCTCTCTCACTCAATAAAATTAAAATTGAACGAATTTTGAATCCAAAAATAACTCGAAAATAAATCAATTACATTGTGGCTTCCCACTCCCAGCTAATCGAGCTGAAAAAAGGTAAAAGCAGTCAGAAGTTACAACTTCGAGGGTTTTATTTTTCCCATGTCGAAACTTAAAATCGCAATAATCAGAAAAGCGGTTAATTATATTCAATTTCGACAAAATATTAGAGAAATGTACCGTCTAGGAAGCGATAAGGGGTTCGCGCCCCCAAAAATCTATAAATAACAATAAATAAATCATCCCCTACGTATTGAGGAATAATCTACCTAATTCCAACCTCTTCCAAGTTCTATCCCT
>OV121125.1:11325029-11407529 GCA_921293315.2 Nemurella pictetii
GGATACACTTTGCAACATGATGCCTCGTGGCCGGCTTGTGCCAGCTAGCGGGCCACGAGGCATTAGTTGCGGGGGGGGGGGGGGGGGGATACACTTTGCAACATGATGCCTCGTGGCCGGCTTGTGCCAGCTAGCGGGCCACGAGGCATTAGTTGCGGGGGGGGGGGGGGGGATACACTTTGCAACATGATGCCTCGTGGCCGGCTTGTGCCAGCTAGCGGGCCACGAGGCATTAGTTGCGGGGGGGGGGGGGGGGGGGGATACACTTTGCAACATGATGCCTCGTGGCCGGCTTGTGCCAGCTAGCGGGCCACGAGGCATTAGTTGCGGGGGGGGGGGGGGGGGATACACTTTGCAACATGATGCCTCGTGGCCGGCTTGTGCCAGCTAGCGGGCCACGAGGCATTAGTTGCGGGGGGGGGGGGGGGGGGGGGATACACTTTGCAACATGATGCCTCGTGGCCGGCTTGTGCCAGCTAGCGGGCCACGAGGCATTAGTTGCGGGGGGGGGGGGGGGGGATACACTTTGCAACATGATGCCTCGTGGCCGGCTTGTGTCCAGCCTAGCGGGCCACGAGGCATTAGTTGCGGGGGGGGGGGGGGGATACACTTTGCAACATGATGCCTCGTGGCCGGCTTGTGCCAGCTAGCGGGCCACGAGGCATTAGTTGCGGGGGGGGGTGGGGGATACACTTTGCAACATGATGCCTCGTGGCCGGCTTGTGCCAGCTAGCGGGCCACGAGGCATTAGTTGCGGGGGGGGGGGGGGGATACACTTTGCAACATGATGCCTCGTGGCCGGCTTGTGCCAGCTAGCGGGCCACGAGGCATTAGTTGCGGGGGGGGGGGGGGGGGGATACACTTTGCAACATGATGCCTCGTGGCCGGCTTGTGCCAGCTAGCGGGCCACGAGGCATTAGTTGCGGGGGGGGGTGGGGGGGATACACTTTGCAACATGATGCCTCGTGGCCGGCTTGTGCCAGCTAGCGGGCCACGAGGCATTAGTTGCGGGGGGGGGGGGGGGGATACACTTTGCAACATGATGCCTCGTGGCCGGCTTGTGCCAGCTAGCGGGCCACGAGGCATTAGTTGCGGGGGGGGGGGGGGGGGGGATACACTTTGCAACATGATGCCTCGTGGCCGGCTTGTGTCCAGCTAGCGGGCCACGAGGCATTAGTTGCGGGGGGGGGGGGGGGGATACACTTTGCAACATGATGCCTCGTGGCCGGCTTGTGCCAGCTAGCGGGCCACGAGGCATTAGTTGCGGGGGGGGGGGGGGATACACTTTGCAACAAGTTGCCTCGTGGCCGGCTTGTGCCCGCTAGCGGGCCACGAGGCATTAGTTGCGGGGGGGGGGGGATACACTTTGCAACATGATGCCTCGTGGCCGGCTTGTGCCAGCTAGCGGGCCACGAGGCATTAGTTGCGGGGGGGGGTGGGGGGATACACTTTGCAACATGATGCCTCGTGGCCGGCTTGTGCCAGCTAGCGGGCCCACGAGGCATTAGTTGCGGGTGGGGGGGGGGGGGGGGGGGATACACTTTGCAACATGATGCCTCGTGGCCGGCTTGTGCCAGCTAGCGGGCCACGAGGCATTAGTTGCGGGGAGGGGGGGGGGGGATACACTTTGCAACATGATGCCTCGTGGCCGGCTTGTGCCAGCTAGCGGGACCACGAGGCATTAGTTGCGGGGGGGGGGGGGGGGATACACTTTGCAACATGATGCCTCGTGGCCGGCTTGTGTCAGCTAGCGGGCCACGAGGCATTAGTTGCGGGGGGGGGGGGGGGGGGGATACACTTTGCAACATGATGCCTCGTGGCCGGCTTGTGCCAGCTAGCGGGCCACGAGGCATTAGTTGCGGGGGGGGGGGGGGGGGGGGATACACTTTGCAACATGATGCCTCGTGGCCGGCTTGTGCCAGCTAGCGGGCCACGAGGCATTAGTTGCGGGGGGGGGGGGGGGGATACACTTTGCAACATGATGCCTCGTGGCCGGCTTGTGCCAGCTAGCGGGCCACGAGGCATTAGTTGCGGGGGGGGGGGGGGGGGGATACACTTTGCAACATGATGCCTCGTGGCCGGCTTGTGCCAGCTAGCGGGCCACGAGGCATTAGTTGCGGGGGGGGGGGGGGGGATACACTTTGCAACATGATGCCTCGTGGCCGGCTTGTGCCAGCTAGCGGGCCACGAGGCATTAGTTGCGGGGGGGGGGGTGGGGGGGGATACACTTTGCAACATGATGCCTCGTGGCCGGCTTGTGCCAGCTAGCGGGCCACGAGGCATTAGTTGCGGGGGGGGGGGGGGGATACACTTTGCAACATGATGCCTCGTGGCCGGCTTGTGCCAGCTAGCGGGCCACGAGGCATTAGTTGCGGGGGGGGGGGGGGGGGGGGGGATACACTTTGCAACATGATGCCTCGTGGCCGGCTTGTGCCAGCTAGCGGGCCACGAGGCATTAGTTGCGGGGGGGGGGGGGGGGGGGGGATACACTTTGCAACATGATGCCTCGTGGCCGGCTTGTGCCAGCTAGCGGGCCACGAGGCATTAGTTGCGGGGGGGGGGGGGGGGATACACTTTGCAACATGATGCCTCGTGGCCGGCTTGTGCCAGCTAGCGGGCCACGAGGCATTAGTTGCGGGGGGGGGGGGGGGTGGGGGGGGGGATACACTTTGCAACATGATGCCTCGTGGCCGGCTTGTGCCAGCTAGCGGGCCACGAGGCATTAGTTGCGGGGGGGGGGGGGGGATACACTTTGCAACATGATGCCTCGTGGCCGGCTTGTGCCAGCTAGCGGGCCACGAGGCATTAGTTGCGGGGGGGGGGGGGATACACTTTGCAACATGATGCCTCGTGGCCGGCTTGTGCCAGCTAGCGGGCCACGAGGCATTAGTTGCGGGGGGGGGGGGGGGGGGATACACTTTGCAACATGATGCCTCGTGGCCGGCTTGTGCCAGCTAGCGGGCCACGAGGCATTAGTTGCGGGGGGGGGGGGATACACTTTGCAACATGATGCCTCGTGGCCGGCTTGTGCCAGCTAGCGGGCCACGAGGCATTAGTTGCGGGGGGGGGGGGGGGGATACACTTTGCAACATGATGCCTCGTGGCCGGCTTGTGCCAGCTAGCGGGCCACGAGGCATTATTTGCGTGATGGGGGGGGGGGATACACTTTGCAACATGATGCCTCGTGGCCGGCTTGTGCCAGCTAGCGGGCCACGAGGCATTAGTTGCGGGGGGGGGGGGGGATACACTTTACAACATGATGCCTCGTGGCCGGCTTGTGCCAGCTAGCGGGCCACGAGGCATTAGTTGCGGGGGGGGGGGGATACACTTTGCAACATGATGCCTCGTGGCCGGCTTGTGCCAGCTAGCGGGCCACGAGGCATAAGTTGCGGGGGGGGGGGGGATACACTTTGCAACATGATGCCTCGTGGCCGGCTTGTGCCAGCTAGCGGGCCACGAGGCATTAGTTGCGGGGGGGGGGGGGGGGGATACACTTTGCAACATGATGGCTCGTGGCCGGCTTGTGCCAGCTAGCGGGCCACGAGGCATTAGTTGCGGGGGGGGGGGGGGGGGATACACTTTGCAACATGATGCCTCGTGGCCGGCTTATGCCAGCTAGCGGGCCACGAGGCATTAGTTGCGGGGGGGGGGGGGGGGGATACACTTTGCAACATGATGCCTCGTGGCCGGCTTGTGTCAGCTAGCGGGCCACGAGGCATTAGTTGCGGGGGGGGGGGGGGATACACTTTGCAACATGATGCCTCGTGGCCGGCTTGTGCCAGCTAGCGGGCCACGAGGCATTAGTTGCGGGGGGGGGGGGGGGGATACACTTTGCAACATGATGCCTCGTGGCCGGCTTGTGCCAGCTAGCGGGCCACGAGGCATTAGTTGCGGGGGTGGGGGGGGATACACTTTGCAACATGATGCCTCGTGGCCGGCTTGTGCCAGCTAGCGGGCCACGAGGCATTAGTTGCGGGGGGGGGGGGGGGGGATACACTTTGCAACATGATGCCTCGTGGCCGGCTTGTGCCAGCTAGCGGGCCACGAGGCATTAGTTGCGGGGGGGGGGGGGATACACTTTGCAACATGATGCCTCGTGGCCGGCTTGTGCCAGCTAGCGGGCCACGAGGCATTAGTTGCGGGGGGGGGGGGGATACACTTTGCAACATGATGCCTCGTGGCCGGCTTGTGCCAGCTAGCGGGCCACGAGGCATTAGTTGCGGGTGGGGGGGGTGGGGGGGATACACTTTGCAACATGATGCCTCGTGGCCGGCTTGTGCCAGCTAGCGGGCCACGAGGCATTAGTTGCGGGGGGGGGGGGATACACTTTGCAACATGATGCCTCGTGGCCGGCTTGTGCCAGCTAGCGGGCCACGAGGCATTAGTTGCGGGGGGGGGTGGGGGGATACACTTTGCAACATGATGCCTCGTGGCCGGCTTGTGCCAGCTAGCGGGCCACGAGGCATTAGTTGCGGGTGGGGGGGGGGGGGGGGATACACTTTGCAACATGATGCCTCGTGGCCGGCTTGTGCCAGCTAGCGGGCCACGAGGCATTAGTTGCGGGGAGGGGGGGGGGATACACTTTGCAACATGATGCCTCGTGGCCGGCTTGTGCCAGCTAGCGGGCCACGAGGCATTAGTTGCGGGGGGGGGGGGGGGATACACTTTGCAACATGATGCCTCGTGGCCGGCTTGTGTCAGCTAGCGGGCCACGAGGCATTAGTTGCGGGGGTGGGGGGGGGGGGGGATACACTTTGCAACATGATGCCTCGTGGCCGGCTTGTGCCAGCTAGCGGGCCACGAGGCATAAGTTGCGGGGGGGGGGGGATACACTTTGCAACATGATGCCTCGTGGCCGGCTTGTGCCAGCTAGCGGGCCACGAGGCATTAGTTGCGGGGGGGGGTGGGGGGATACACTTTGCAACATGATGCCTCGTGGCCGGCTTGTGCCAGCTAGCGGGCCACGAGGCATTAGTTGCGGGGGGGGGGGGGGGGATACACTTTGCAACATGATGCCTCGTGGCCGGCTTGTGCCAGCTAGCGGGCCACGAGGCATTAGTTGCGTGATGGGGGTGGGGGATACACTTTGCAACATGATGCCTCGTGGCCGGCTTGTGCCAGCTAGCGGGCCACGAGGCATTAGTTGCGGGGGGGGGGGGGGGATACACTTTGCAACATGATGCCTCGTGGCCGGCTTGTGCCAGCTAGCGGGCCACGAGGCATTAGTTGCGGGGGGGGGGGGGATACACTTTGCAACATGATGCCTCGTTGCCGGCTTGTGTCAGCCAGCGGGCCACGAGGCATTAGTTGCGGGGGGGGGGGGGGGGGATACACTTTGCAACATGATGCCTCGTGGCCGGCTTGTGCCAGCTAGCGGGCCACGAGGCATTAGTTGCGGGGGTGGGGGATACACTTTGCAACATGATGCCTCGTGGCCGGCTTGTGCCAGCTAGCGGGCCACGAGGCATTAGTTGCGGGGGGGGGGGGATACACTTTGCAACATGATGCCTCGTGGCCGGCTTGTGCCAGCTAGCGGGCCACGAGGCATTAGTTGCGGTGGTGGGGGGGATACACTTTGCAACATGATGCCTCGTGGCCGGCTTGTGTCAGCTAGCGGGCCACGAGGCATTAGTTGCGGGGGGGGGGGGGGATACACTTTGCAACATGATGCCTCGTGGCCGGCTTGTGCCAGCTAGCGGGCCACGAGGCATTAGTTGCGGGGGGGGGGGGATACACTTTGCAACATGATGCCTCGTGGCCGGCTTGTGCCAGCTAGCGGGCCACGAGGCATTAGTTGCGGGGGGGGGGGGCTACACTTTGCAACATGATGCCTCGTGGCCGGCTTGTGCCAGCTAGCGGGCCACGAGGCATTAGTTGCGGGGAGGGGGGGGGGATACACTTTGCAGCATGATGCCTCGTGGCCGGCTTGTGCCAGCTAGCGGGCCACGAGGCATTAGTTGCGGGGGGGGGTGGGATACACTTTGCAACATGATGCCTCGTGGCCGGCTTGTGACAGCTAGCGGGCCACGAGGCATTAGTTGCGGGGGGGGGGGGGGGGATACACTTTGCAACATGATGCCTCGTGGCCGGCTTGTGCCAGCTAGCGGGCCACGAGGCATTAGTTGCGGGGGGGGGGGATACACTTTGCAACATGATGCCTCGTGGCCGGCGTGTGCCAGCTAGCGGGCCACGAGGCATTAGTTGCGGGGGGGGGGTGGGATACACTTTGCAACATGATGCCTCGTGGCCGGCTTGTGCCAGCTAGCGGGCCACGAGGCATGAGTTGCGGGATGGGGGGGGGGATACACTTTGCAACATGATGCCTCGTGGCCGGCTTGTGCCAGCTAGCGGGCCACGTGGCATTAGTTGCGGGGGGGGGGGGGGGATACACTTTGCAACATGATGCCTCGTGGCCGGCTTGTGCCAGCTAGCGGGCCACGAGGCATGAGTTGCGGGGGGGGGGGGGGGGGATACACTTTGCAACATGATGCCTCGTGGCCGGCTTGTGCCAGCTAGCGGGCCACGAGGCATTAGTTGCGGGGGGGGGGGATACACTTTGCAACATGATGCCTCGTGGCCGGCTTGTGCCAGCTAGCGGGCCACGAGGCATTAGTTGCGGGTGGGGGGGGGGATACACTTTGCAACATGATGCCTCGTGGCCGGCTTGTGCCAGCTAGCGGGCCACGAGGCATTAGTTGCGGGGGGGGGGGGATACACTTTGCAACATTATGCCTCGTGGCCGGCTTGTGCCAGCTAGCGGGCCACGAGGCATTAGTTGTGTGGGGGGGGGGGGGATACACTTTGCAGCATGATGCCTCGTGGCCGGCTTGTGCCAGCTAGCGGGCCACGAGGCATTATTTGCGGGGGGGGTGGGGGGATACACTTTGCAACATGATGCCTCGTGGCCGGCTTGTGCCAGCTAGCGGGCCACGTGGCATTAGTTGCGGGGGGTGGGGGATACACTTTGCAACATGATGCCTCGTGGCCGGCTTGTGCCAGCTAGCGGGCCACGAGGCATTAGTTGCGTGATGGGGGTGGGGGATACACTTTGCAACATGATGCCTCGTGGCCGGCTTGTGCCAGCTAGCGGGCCACGAGGCATTAGTTGCGGGGGGGGGATACACTTTGCAACATGATGCCTCGTGACCGGCTTGTGCCAGCTAGCGGGCCACGAGGCATTAGTTGCGGGGGGGGGATACACTTTGCAACATGATGCCTCGTGACCGGCTTGTGCCAGCTAGCGGGCCACGAGGCATTAGTTGCGGGGGGGGGATACACTTTGCAACATGATGCCTCGTGACCGGCTTGTGCCAGCTAGCGGGCCACGAGGCATTAGTTGCGGGGAGGGGGGGGATACACTTTGCAACATGATGCCTCGTGGCCGGCTTGTGCCAGCTAGCGGGCCACGAGGCATTAGTTGCGGGGGGGGGGGGGATACACTTTGCAACATGATGCCTCGTGGCCGGCTTGTGCCAGCTAGCGGGCCACGAGGCATTAGTTGCGGGGGGGGGTGATACACTTTGCAACATGATGCCTCGTGACCGGCTTGTGCCAGCTAGCGGGCCACGAGGCATTAGTTGCGGGGGGGGGGATACACTTTGCAACATGATGCCTCGTGGCCGGCTTGTGCCAGCTAGCGGGCCACGAGGCATTAGTTGCGGGGGGGGGGGATACACTTTGCAACATGATGCCTCGTGGCCGGCTTGTGCCAGCTAGCGGGCCACGAGGCATTAGTTGCGGGGGGGGGGGATACACTTTGCAACATGATGCCTCGTGGCCGGCTTGTGCCAGCTAGCGGGCCACGAGGCATTAGTTGCGGGGGGGGGGAATACACTTTGCAACATGATGCCTCGTGGCCGGCTTGTGCCAGCTAGCGGGCCACGAGGCATTAGTTGCGGGGGGGGGGGGGATACACTTTGCAACATGATGCCTCGTGGCCGGCTTGTGCCAGCTAGCGGGCCACGAGGCATTAGTTGCGGGTGGTGGGGGGGATACACTTTGCAACATGATGCCTCGTGGCCGGCTTGTGCCAGCTAGCGGGCCACGAGGCATTAGTTGCGGGGGGTGGGGGATACACTTTGCAACATTATGCCTCGTGGCCGGCTTGTGTCAGCTAGCGGCCGTTTAACTGCAAGGTTCGCTACATAAGTTGAGAAAAATACAAAGCAAATTAAAATTCAGCTTTGCTTAAGTTTTTTGGATCTATATCGTATCTTGTGCGCTTTTTATTCGCATTTTCCGTTTTTTATGATTCTTATCTATTTATCCGTCGAGATTCAAGTGGAAGGTTTAGGTGCGATTACCTTCATATTCTTGTAGGTCTTAAATCTTATCCTCAAGCCCAAAGTAGCTACGCTCATCTTCAACGCGAAAAGGGGCGTTCGAGAAGCCCTATGTTAATGAAAGGTTCACAAAGTGAAACAGCTTCAACTGTTGCTAATAGTTTTTATTTAAAGCTTGTACATTGTGTTGTCACTGCCGGAAGATACAAGATGATAAATTTAAAAAACAAAAAGCTAAAAGCTAACAGTTATGAACAAATGCCTTAATAATTCACTGTAAGAGAATATTTATTTTGGGCATAATTTCTGTGTGAATGTCGACCATCAGCGAAACAGTAAACAGCCAGCAAACAAAACAACTGAATAAAGTGCTACCTGGCGGCGAAGACAAAAACTAAAAGCGGCGCCCAAAATTCAAACAAAGATTATCTCTTAACTAGGTAAACGATTAGTAGAGCACTCGTTGCAGGATGAGCGAGCCGTAATCTCCGAGGAGAAATTCAAACGGAAAACATTTGAAAATCATATTGTTGAAAACAGTGCTTTAATGATCAAGTATTTTTATTATTATTATTTATTATTAAGTCATTTTATTTTTCTGATTAGCAGAATACTTCATGCACGAATCTGAAACTTAAGCAATTTGTTAAGCTTGTTATCATATATATTCAATCCAAATTTGGTGTGGATCGGTTAATTGGTTACGAAGCTAGTACCAAAAAACTGAAAAATTTACGGGTTTTTGCTCATAAAAATGAAACGGCTGACCAGATTTTGCACAAAAACCATACAGCACCTCGCTGAGTCACCACGAACGTTGTTGCCAAATTTCGTAACGATCCGTGACCTTTAAGTAGGGCTGCTCGTTTTTGTTACAAACAAAAAAAAAGACATAAATCCAAATGCTTTTTTTCCCCCTATGTTGTTAAATTGAAGGATATCGCTCGCTTCGCTCGCTCATCCAACAATAATCCATCTTAGTTTCTAAGTAAAATGAGGAACCGATATAAAATATTATTTTCTCTGCTAGAAAGTGATAAAAAAGAGACGCTAATTTTAATCAAGTTGATCAAACAGGTTGCTGGCTGCAGCCTCAATCTCAGACAGTGATATCAACCCGCCAGCGTCAAGGTAAAACGATTTCAAATAACCCAACAAAGGTTTTATCCTGTGCGCGTGCGCTGGTTCGTTAAATGAAGCACAAGCATACAGTCACAATACGCGTGAGATATTTTATTTACATTGAATTACAAAGTTTGATGAACGAAAAGTTGAGATGTTTTCTCCACGAAAGTTGCAAGACGAGTTGCCTTTTGTTCCTCACTTCCTCTGCCTCCTGGGATCACATCCAGATAGGGATTGGAGGGTGATGTTCATTCACCGTCCCGGGGATTTTGATTTCCTCATCCTCGCTGTCATCCCTTAAGTCACCGTGCCTAAAGACTTGACCCAAGGCGTCAGCGGCTTCTTTAATGCCTTCTCCAATCTTCTCGAGTTTCTCAGCGAGATCGGTCAAATCTTCGACTTTATTATTCACGTCTTTCTTCCAGTCTGCAACAGGCGAAACAAAGACATGATTGGTTGGGATACCTTCGAGCAAGGCTAGGTTGGGATACCTTCGAGCAAGGCTAGGTTGGGATACCTTCAAGCAAGGCAAGGTTGGGATACCTTCCAGCAAGGCTAGGTTGGGATGCCTTCCAGCAAGGCTTGGTTGGGATACCTTCCAGCAAGGCTAGGTTGGGATACCTTCGAGCAAGGCTAGGTTGGAATACCTTCGAGCAAGGCTAGGTTGGGATACCTTCCAGCAAGGCTAGGTTGGGATACCTTCCAGCAAGGCTAGGTTGGGATACCTTCCAGCAAGGCTAGGTTGGGATACCTTCCAGCAAGGCTAGGTTGGGATACCTTCGAGCAAGGCTAGGTTGGGATACCTTCCAGCAAGGCTAGGTTGGGATACCTTCCAGCAAGGCTAGGTTGGGATACCTTCCAGCAAGGCTAGGTTGGGATACCTTCCAGCAAGGCTAGGTTGGGATACCTTCCAGCAAGGCTAGGTTGGGATACCTTCCAGCAAGGCTAGGTTGGGATACCTACCAGCAAGGCTAGGTTGGGATACCTTCCAGCAAGGCTAGGTTGGGATACCTTCCAGCAAGGCTAGGTTGGGATACCTTCCAGTAAGGCTAGGTTGGGATACCTTCGAGCAAGGCTAGGTTGGAATACCTTCCAGCAAGGCAAGGTTGGGATACCTTCCAGCAAGGCTAGGTTGGAATACCTTCCAGTAAGGCTAGGTTGGGATACCTTCCAGCAAGGCTAGGTTGGGATACCTTCCAGCAAGGCTAGGTTGGGATACCTTCGAGCAAGGCTAGGTTGGAATACCTTCGAGCAAGGCTAGGTTGGGATACCTTCCAGCAAGGCTAGGTTGGGATACCTTCCAGCAAGGCTAGGTTGGGATACCTTCCAGCAAGGCTAGGTTGGGATACCTTCCAGCAAGGCTAGGTTGGGATACCTTCGAGCAAGGCTAGGTTGGGATACCTTCCAGCAAGGCTAGGTTGGGATACCTTCCAGCAAGGCTAGGTTGGGATACCTTCCAGCAAGGCTAGGTTGGGATACCTTCCAGCAAGGCTAGGTTGGGATACCTTCCAGCAAGGCTAGGTTGGGATACCTTCCAGCAAGGCTAGGTTGGGATACCTTCCAGCAAGGCTAGGTTGGGATACCTTCCAGCAAGGCTAGTTTGGGATACCTTCCAGCAAGGCTAGGTTGGGATACCTTCCAGTAAGTCTAGGTTGGGATACCTTCGAGCAAGGCTAGGTTGGAATACCTTCCAGCAAGGCAAGGTTGGGATACCTTCCAGCAAGGCTAGGTTGGAATACCTTCCAGTAAGGCTAGGTTGGGATACCTTCCAGCAAGGCTAGGTTGGGATACCTTCCAGCAAGGCTATGTTGGGATACCTTCGAGCAAGGCTAGGTTGGGATACCTTCCAGCAAGGCTAGGTTGGGATACCTTCGAGCAAGGCTAGGTTGGGATACCTTCGAGCAAGGCTAGGTTGGGATACCTTCCAGCAAGGCTAGGTTGGGATACCTTCCAGCAAGGCTAGGTTGGGATACCTTCGAGCAAGGCTAGGTTGGGATACCTTCCAGCAAGGCTAGGTTGGGATACCTTCCAGCAAGGCTAGGTTGGGATACCTTCCAGCAAGGCTAGGTTGGGATACCTTCCAGTAAGGCTAGGTTGGGATACCTTCGAGCAAGGCTAGGTTGGAATACCTTCCAGCAAGGCTAGGTTGGGATACCTTCCAGCAAGGCTAGGTTGGGATACCTTCGAGCAAGGCTAGGTTGGGATACCTTCCAGCAAGGCTAGGTTGGGATACCTTCCAGCAAGGCTAGGTTGGGATACCTTCCAGCAAGGCAAGGTTGGGATACCTTCGAGCAAGGCTAGGTTGGAATACCTTCGAGCAAGGCTAGGTTGGGATACCTTCCAGCAAGGCTAGGTTGGGATACCTTCCAGCAAGGCTAGGTTGGGATACCTTCCAGCAAGGCTAGGTTGGGATACCTTCCAGCAAGGCTAGGTTGGGATACCTTCGAGCAAGGCTAGGTTGGGATACCTTCCAGCAAGGCTAGGTTGGGATACCTTCCAGCAAGGCTAGGTTGGGATACCTTCCAGCAAGGCTAGGTTGGGATACCTTCCAGCAAGGCTAGGTTGGGATACCTTCCAGCAAGGCTAGGTTGGGATACCTTCCAGCAAGGCTAGGTTGGGATACCTTCCAGCAAGGCTAGGTTGGGATACCTTCCAGCAAGGCTAGTTTGGGATACCTTCCAGCAAGGCTAGGTTGGGATACCTTCCAGTAAGTCTAGGTTGGGATACCTTCGAGCAAGGCTAGGTTGGAATACCTTCCAGCAAGGCAAGGTTGGGATACCTTCCAGCAAGGCTAGGTTGGAATACCTTCCAGTAAGGCTAGGTTGGGATACCTTCCAGCAAGGCTAGGTTGGGATACCTTCCAGCAAGGCTATGTTGGGATACCTTCGAGCAAGGCTAGGTTGGGATACCTTCCAGCAAGGCTAGGTTGGGATACCTTCGAGCAAGGCTAGGTTGGGATACCTTCGAGCAAGGCTAGGTTGGGATACCTTCCAGCAAGGCTAGGTTGGGATACCTTCCAGCAAGGCTAGGTTGGGATACCTTCGAGCAAGGCTAGGTTGGGATACCTTCCAGCAAGGCTAGGTTGGGATACCTTCCAGCAAGGCTAGGTTGGGATACCTTCCAGCAAGGCTAGGTTGGGATACCTTCCAGTAAGGCTAGGTTGGGATACCTTCGAGCAAGGCTAGGTTGGAATACCTTCCAGCAAGGCTAGGTTGGGATACCTTCCAGCAAGGCTAGGTTGGGATACCTTCGAGCAAGGCTAGGTTGGGATACCTTCCAGCAAGGCTAGGTTGGGATACCTTCCAGCAAGGCTAGGTTGGGATACCTTCCAGCAAGGCAAGGTTGGGATACCTTCCAGCAAGGCTAGGTTGGAATACCTTCCAGCAAGGCTAGGTTGGGATACCTTCCAGCAAGGCTAGGTTGGGATACCTTCCAGCAAGGCTAGGTTGGGATACCTTCCAGCAAGGCTAGGTTGGGATACCTTCCAGCAAGGCTAGGTTGGGATACCTTCCAGCAAGGCTAGGTTGGGATACCTTCCAGCAAGGCTAGGTTGGGATACCTTCCAGCAAGGCTAGGTTGGGATACCTTCCAGCACGGCTAGGTTGGGATACCTTTCAGCAAGGCTAGGTTGGGATACCTTCCAGCAAGGCTAGGTTGGGATACCTTCCAGCAAGGCTATGTTGGGATACCTTCCAGCAAGGCTACGTTGGGATACCTTCCAGCAAGGCTAGGTTGGGATACCTTCCAGCAAGGCTAGGTTGGGATACGTTCCAGCAAGGCTAGGTTGGGATACCTTCCAGCAAGGCAAGGTTGGGATACCTTCCAGCAAGGCTAGGTTGGGATACCTTCGAGCAAGGCAAGGTTGGGATACCTTCCAGCAAGGCAAGGTTGGGATACCGTCAAACAAGGCTAAGTTGGGAAACCTTCCAGCAAGGCTAGGTTGGGATACCTTCCAGCAAGGCTTGGTTGGGATACCTTCGAGCAAGGCAAGGTTGGGATACCTTCGAGCAAGGCAAGGTTGGGATACCTTCAAACAAGGCTAAGTTGGGATACCATTGAGCAAGGCTAGGTTGGGATACCTTCCAGCAAGGCTAGGTTGGGATACCTTCGAGCAAGGCTAGGTTGGGATACCTTCGAGCAAGGCTAGGTTGGGATACCTTCAAGCAAGGCTGGGTTGGGACACCTTCAAGCAAGGCTAGAGCTGCATTTTCTGCTGGGAGGTTGCAGGGTTTCAAGCCGGTGCAACAGCTTCACTCGGCTTGCTTGTCAACCTCTCAACAGCACGGATCGGTGGAGGAACCCTGCTGTCGGAGTTGTTCTGTGTCTGCTGGGAGGTTGCAGGGTTTTAAGCCGGTGCAACAGCTTCACTCGGCTTGCTTGTCAACCTCTCGACAGCACGGATCGGTGGAGGAATCCTGCTGTTGGAGTTGTTCTGTGTCTGCTGGGAGGTTGCAGGGTTTCAAGCCGGTGCAACAGCTTCACTCGGCTTGCTTGTCAACCTCTCGACAGCACGGATCGGTGGAGGAATCCTGCTGTTGAAGTTGTTCTGTGTCTCCTGGGGGGTTGCAGGGTTTCAAGCCGGTGCAACAGCTTCACTCACCAGCGGCATCGATGCTCGTGACAGTCGACACTACCAGAAGCAAAACGAACGCAGCGAAGACAGGGTTCTTCATCTTGTTCTTGTTTCTAGAAGCAGGTTTCGGCGGACGGAGCGGCGAGGCGGCTTCTGATGAACAACATACAAATCACCTGCTATTTGTACTCCCGGTGTATGTGGTGCTTGATGATGCTGACATCATCCATTGTTGTTCTTGTTGCGGGTAATTTCTTGGATTCGACACGCTTGGAAGAACTTTAGTAACGTTAGTCATTTTGATTGCAATAATCTTGTTATAATAGTTAAATGCTTTTGATAGTAATAAAAGTTATTGGTTTCATAGAACTAGTAAAAGCTGTCGATATCAATAGCGACAAGAAGTTTTTTCTGGTGAAATGCATAATTAATTATCATGCATTGCCTTTTGAAACGCTGAGTTTATTTTCATGGATTGCTTTTTTAGCGGATCATAATTCGCACCAAGGCCCGGATCCACAAAGGTGGGTTAAAATATATGGTGCAACGAAAAAAAGGGGTTAAGTTAGCCCCAACCTTAACCCTAAAATTTTTGCCCCGAATTTTCGTATCCACATAAGGAAATTTCACTTGAGGCAATTGGAGGGGAGGTAAATAGGTACGTCATCGATGAAGTCATTAATGAGTAGTTTTTCAACCAATGAGAACTCAGATACAATTATTCCCCATTTTGTAGCGAAGCTCCACATGTAAAAAGCAGTATAACCAGGTTTTACATTGGGGAGATACGCTTATAAAATTGGTCTGTGGTTGCTACGCATTTTCATTGTCAGCGCGTTGGAACCCGACGTGATTGGTCGCCGAGTTTTGAGCATCAAGTCCCTAACGCTTGATATTACCATAATCTTGAGTATTTCAGCGCCGGTTTTTGCTCAAAACATCGAAATAACTGCCATAGTTCAGGTATTGCTACCGTGGATGAGTATGTAAGTGGGTTTTGCCTGAAATTATATCGCGTTTAAAAATGTCGACTTTGGCGAGGTGATTTCTTGGCATCTGTCAAGATTGCACTTGCTTAAGGTGCCTTTACACGATCAACTTTTTGCGTCAACATGTTGACTCAACATTGACGGGAAATGTTGACATCAAGTTGGCCGAGGCTAAACAACATACGAATTGCCGGCCAGCGCTCACACGATCAACTTTCAGGAAATATTGATGGGAAATGTTTTCAAAATGTTGACATGGTTCAACTTCTCGTCAATATTGACGACGATCAGCCAATCACGTACAGCCATTTTTATCACGTGGCATTTGTCATTGCTGTCATTCTGACAGTCCAGCGCGAATTTCGAAATGGATACAGAGGACGAAGAAAACGTTGTAACTATTATGTTATCAGCAGCAACTCACATTATAAATAAAAGAAGGAAGAGAAGAAGGCACCGAGTTATCTGGGCCAATGATTGGTTGTTGAAAAGGGAAGAGAAAGGAGCATTTCACAACCTGGTACAGGAAATTCGAGATGAAAATCCAAGTAAATTTCGAAATTTTTTGCGATTGAATCTTTCTGAATTGAACGAACTCGCAAGTTTAGTATGTCCGAAAATTGTGAAAAAAACTACTAATATGAGAAATCCAATTTCACCAGAAGAGAGGCTAGCTGTCACTCTACGCTTTCTGGCATTAAAGTTATTAAAGTTTTATTATTATATTATACTATTATTATATTATTGGTATTAAAGGTTCTAAATAATCCGTGGTCCACGTATCCACGCTTTTAGACATTTTTCCTATCAATGACGAAGTAAAGCTGTCAAAAATAAGATATCACATGTGATTCGAACTTAGCCAAACCTAACTGTCAAAGTGTGAACAGCTGACAATCGGTAAGCGATCCAAGGAGCATGTTTCAAATATTGACGGGAAATGTTTTTATTTCGTTCACACAGGGCAATATGTTGCGTCAACATGTTGAGTCAACATGTTGACGCAAAAAGTTGATCGTGTAAGGGCACATTTACCTGAAAACTCTGCTCAACTTTTGGTTCTAAAATAGAATCCATACCTTATTATTGCTATAAGTACAATAGTTTGATCCTCCTATGCTGTGTTGTGACCTAGATAAAAAAAAAATTATTTAGATAAAGATAAACATAATTGATATTTTTTTTATCTAGATAAGATAATAGATAAAAATTTAAAAATTATCTAGATGATAGATAATAGATAAAAATAAAATATCTAGATAATTTTCTTTAGATAATAGATATTTTTTTTTACTAAATTTAAATCAAAATGCAATCAACATGTTGCTATGATACATTTTATCAGCTGGCACAGCACAAGATGCGCAAATTTTGTTTAAGGGGAGGGTGTAGCGACTAGCGAAGGATTAACACGAGATAAACGTGAAGTTTCAGAACATATATCTTGGCACTATCTGCTATTTTTTTTTATATACTGCAGATCATAACATTAAAAATAATGTGCATTATAAGGGAATTATGAATTATGGGATTAATAGGTCCACCGAAATTTTCATTAAAATCCGTTTTGGCGTTTGGCCGGAATCGTGCGAACAAACACACAAAAAAACAAAAAAACAAACAAACAAACAAACAAACAAAAAAAAAAAAAAAAAAAAAAAAAATCCGGATTTTTTTTAGCAGTAAAGTGTAATTGAAGATTTCGCTTCACTCGCTACGCTCGTTACGCTCATCAATAATTTTATCTAGATAAGTCACAACACTGCTCCCATGAAACTATTCGAGTTGAAATATTACGTAGAAGAAGGCATAATTTATCGAAAATATGATGTCGATTGACAACTAACCGATTGTTTTTTTCTGACCCGGAATCAAGTACTAGTAACTACTAGGCTATGCGAACACTCATATAATCGTGTTGTGGCTGAGCGTAATATTTACGCTCACCCTCAAGCGATTATATTGCGCGTGCGCATAGCCTAGAGGCTTTTAGATCAATTTTAAATGTCCGGTGTTAATCAAGCAGCTTTTTCAATGACATTCGTTACCTGGAAATTTCATGATGAAATTATTTGAATATTTCAAAACGTAAAAATCGATTTAAAGAAAAACTATTCAATTGGTTTGCTTGAAATTAACACAGTATCTTCTTTTTACGATCTTTAATGCACACAGTAAATTTTGTTAAAATCGGTTGAAGATAAAGTTGCTTTAGTTGCAAAAAACTGCAAAAACGCTTAAAAAGTGACATAAAAGTGACATTATCAAGAAAACTGCTTAACGTACAACAATGAAATTTGTACACAAACATTGAATCGTAAGGGTCAACATATCTAGAAAGTTTCGTCAAATTATATTCAGATTCTTGGCCTCCAGAGTGCAAAACGTGTTTTGGAAAAACTGAAAAATTTCGTAAAAACTTAATAACATAAAATTTACTCGTCCGAATTGCTTCAAAAACGTGGCAGATCTAAGTTCAGAGAAAACGAAGGTCCACCGAAATTTTCATCAAAATCCGTTTTGGCGTTTGGCCGGAATCGTGCGAACAAACACACAAAAAAAAAAAAAAAAAAAAAAAACAAACAAACAAACAAAAAAAAAACATTCCGGATTTTTTTAGCAGTAATGTAAAATTGAAGATTTCGCTTCACTCGCTACGCTCGTTACGCTCATCAACTATTACCTTTAGGGAATATTTTCCGACAGGCCTATGCATCGCTTCCTTGAGTATATACAACAGAGTTATTGTAGGATGAAATAAATATTCAATGTGAAAAACCGGAATGAATGACAGAAGATTCATAAGATTACCTAGTAATTAGGTACCTGTTAATCGAGCTTCGCATTAATAACTGGCACAGCCAATTATAAATCTCCCCCTTGACGCACAGCGAGATTTTACAACATTAGGGCAACCGGGGTCTACTATCAGCTATTCTGACCTAGGTTTGCGCTATGCGCATAGGTTTGCGCTATGCGCACAGGTTTGCGCTATGCACACAGGTTTGCGCTATGCGCACAGGTTTGCGCTATGCGCACAGGTTTGCGCTATGCACACAGGTTTGCGCTATGCGCACAGGTTTGCGCTATGCGCACAGGTTTGCGCTATGCACACAGGTTTGCGCTATGCACACAGGTTTGCGCTATGCACACAGGTTTGCGCTATGCACACAGGTTTGCGCTATGCACACAGGTTTGCGCTATGCACACAGGTTTGCGCTATGCTCACAGGTTTGCGCTATGCTCACAGGTTTGCGCTATGCGCACAGGTTTGCGCTATGCACACAGGTTTGCGCTATGCACACAGGTTTGCGCTATGCACACAGGTTTGCGCTATGCACACAGGTTTGCGCTATGCACACAGGTTTGCGCTATGCACACAGGTTTGCGCTATGCACACAGGTTTGCGCTATGCACACAGGTTTGCGCTATGCGCACAGGTTTGCGCTATGCGCACAGGTTTGCGCTATGCACACAGGTTTGCGCTATGCACACAGGTTTGCGCTATGCGCACAGGTTTGCGCTATGCGCATTGGAGAAATCACCTCGCCAAAGTCGACATTTTTAAACGAGATTTAATTTCAGGCAAAACACACTTACATACTCATCCACAGTAGCAATTCCGAAATTATGGCAGTCATTTCGATTTCTTGAGCAAAAACCGGGGCTGAAATACTCAAGATTATGGTAATATTAAGCGTTCAAAAGCTGTGACTAGGGACTTAATGCTCAGAACTCGGATCTCGGAACTCGGAAAATGTAAAACATGGTTAACACCGTTTTTCACATGTGGAGCTTCGCTGAAAACAACAAGCTAAAAGCTAACAGTTATGAACAAATGCCTTCACAGTAAAATTCACTGTAAAAGAATATTTATTTTGGGAATTATTTCTGTGTGAATTTCGACCCTCAGCGAAACAGTAAACAGCCAGCAAACTGAAACAACTGAGTAAAGTGCTACCTGGCGGCGAGGACAATAACTAAAAGCGGCGCCCAAAAATCAAACAAAGATTATCTCTTAAAGGAGTGGTTACCTGGTGAAATTAACTTCCCTCGTCGATTTCTGATACCTAATAATGAATTTAGGGCCTTGCAAAAAAGATCCCGTGTTTACAGGAAGAAGATAAAAAATAGTCGAAAACCGTGATTTTCGGCCTAGGTGCTTAGAAAAACATCTCCCATAAGGAATAACACGGGGAACTTTTTCGACCCTTAGCACTTACGAGTACCTTTGGTCAGAAAAAATAAACAAAAATAGTGTCACATTCGTCTATCTTTTATCTGTGTATATATTTTTTGGTTTTTGTGATCGGAGTTTTCGTTTAGCCGCAGGACGCTGATAACCGAAGGCGTGTAATCGGCGTGCTGCATTTACTTGGCTCGCAGCGGCAGCCGCAGCGGCAGCCGCCGCGGAGGGAGAATCGTCGGACTGGAGGGGATAGAATCGTGGTGGATTCCAGTCACACATGCTTGAGCTTGTTTATCGCCGGTCGCGCTTGTAGCTCTGTCCATTCATCGTTCATCGCATTGGATTCGGAGCTGCAGTTTTTGATGAGCGTAACGAGCGAAGCGAGTGAAGCGAATCTTCAATTACACTTACTGCTGAAAAAAATCCATTATGTTTTTTTTTTTTTTTTTTTTTTTTTTTCTGTCTGTTTGTTCGCGCTCTACAGGCCAAACGACTTAACGGATTTTGATGAAATTTTCAAAATTTCTTCGTTTTCTCTCAACTTAGACCCTGCACTATTTTCAGCTTATTTCACTGGCAACTTTTCTCAAAAATTAGTTTTTACGATAATTTTCAGTTTTTTCAAATCATACTTTTCACTCTAGAGACCAAAACATTTGATATATTTTGATAAAACTTTCCAGATATGTTAAATCTCATAACATGACTACTGTGTATAAGTTTCATTGTTTTATGCTAAGTACTTTCCTTGCAAATGGCCATTATATCACGCTTTTTTTTAGCGTTTTTACAGTTTTCTTACGACTAAAATAGTTTTGGTGTAACGGATCTTGACGAAATTCATAAAAGACTTGGGAAATCATAGAAATTCTACGTCATTAGAATTTGAAGCATGTTAAACAAAGATTTTGCTTGTAAATCGGTTTTTACGTTTTTAATTTTTTTTCACCAATTTTATTCGTAAATAATTTTCAATTAAAATCATTATAGAGCTTGGTGTTGATGAGAACCTTAATGCAGATTTGCATGTGCGCTAGATATTCATCCCGGGGCTGATAAAAATTTTCAAATGGATATTTTACGTTTCTAATAATCATTGGGTGAATAATTTTAGCAGACATATTACATGGCGACGTAAAATTCTTGCAGTTGAATATTATTCTGTAGGTTCTCTTAAACATGACTCTTCTATTTTGGATTTTTAGTGTTTATCCAACGAAATCAAATCTAAATCCACCTGCGTTGTTTAAATTTTCAATGTTAGTTAAAAAGAAGTTGCTGAGACTCTTCCTGCCAGAAATATCTCGACTGTATTTTAAATTCATTGATTGGTTGCTTTTATCATTGCTTGATTGACATTGTCTTACGACAAAATGCAGTCGCTATTTATTGTTATCAACTATAATGTTTCCGAGTTTTGTCGAATTTCCACATCACCTTATCATATTTTTTTCTAGAATGAGGTATCGACGTTGACGCGTTGTTACCATTTTTTAACGTGGATGTTTCCCCTAGAGGCCCTACACCATACCACGGTCATAATCGGGTGTCAAGTCAGGTATTTTTCGAGTGCTGTTCGATGAGAGGCTAAACACATGCTCACAGTGACATTGTGGCGTGCCTAGCCTCCTCCAGCTTCCGTTGTTGTAAGCTCTTCGAGAGGTGGAGTTTGCCAATTCTCTCGAAGGGAAATGCTGGGTTGATCATGATGTTGTTCAACGCTCTCACTCTGGACAGACCAACGAAGCTCATGCCGGTGGCAAACTCCTTCGTCCCAAGACTAATCACGGCAGAGTCCAGTGTCATGCCCTGGCACTTGTGCGTAGTCACTGCCCACGCGAGTTGGAGGGGGAACTGCACTCTGGTGCACTTCGTCTCTTTCTCGGTCCATGCCCGTGCCATTGGGCAGATAGCGAATACCTCGGGGTGGTGAAATGAAGGGCCGGTATAACTGTCAAATTTGACCAGCACACACAACGGTTGGTCGGTTGGGGCTTCGTATGCGGTGCATAAATAATATCTAAAACAGTTCCCGTTGCTCCATTCACCAGGCCGTGCAATGTCCACAAGTTGGACCGTAGCATCACACGGCTGCCCCTTGATAGGTAGATGGTTGTCTGCAATCCTTGGGCTGCATCCTCGGTGCCTTGCGCTGCCTTGCTGCAGTTGTGCAAGGCACAGATCTTTGCCACGGGAAACCCAAGGTTGCTAAGATGGTCCATGTTATGTTTATTAACAATCTCTTTGGTGGGGGCGATTAAGAGAGAGCTGGTAAACTGAGACTGCTCTTCAACACTTAGCGAGTGTTGGAACCGAGTGGAGAGCAAGTCCCAGTCTTCCTGGGTGGAGCAGCCATTGCTCAACCTGCCCAGGAGATCTCTAAACCGGACCTGGTCAGGGCTGTCGCCGGCTTGTCGCTGCACTATGGAGAGTGTGTGGCAGTGGCTAAACGACTTGTAAGCCATCATGCCATCGTTGGTCAATCCATAGTTGCAGGTTCTGTCGGTGAAAAGCGGCCGATCGCAAACAGGTGGAAGTTGCCGAATATCACCGAACAGATAGACAAACATATTCCCAAACGGGTGGACAGCCCTGCCGGGCTTTGCTTGACGGGTCCGCTTATCGACCATTGCAAGCAGCGAGACACCTATCATCGAGTATTTATCGATGACAAGAAAGGACACCGACTGCATTTTAATTTGAAACTCCCTCTCGCTTCTCCCGGTGAGATCACGGAATTTTGAGACGTTTGTGCCAAGGTGAAGAGCCGAATGGATGGTGGAACCATTTATCTGGAAGGCAGCTACCCCTGTCGGTGCCAACAACAGGAAGCTGCCATCTCCCAGCTCTTCACGCATTAACGCTGTCATCGCCTTTATCACGGTGCTCTTGCCGGTGCCAGCGGTTCCCTGAACGATCAGCCGCCGAACTGACGTATAGTGCGAGCCAGACTTCACCGAGTCTATCTGCTGTTCCAGCAGGTCAAGAACCTGTTTTTGCTCAGCACTATACGCCAGTGAAGATGGAACTTCGGCGTCAACATCCAGGGGAAGTTTTTTGATATCCGATAAAAATCCTGAGACCGACTCTATGCTGGGATAGTCGTGGAATGATCCTGTCCAGGGAAACGCGGTGTCAAATTCCCTCATTCCGATCTCGCATTGCACAGCATTGTCATTGGGCCCCATGCCGGCTGCAACCATCCACTCGTCTTGAGCGTGGTCTATCTCTGGCTCTTCCCAGTCCTCATCGTCCTCCTCGTCAGGCTCGCCTTCTACCACCAGCTCGTCCTGAACGACCAGCCCGGCGTCAAGAAAAAGCCTCGCTGGTCCAAGGCACCTTCAGCAGAACTTGCTGGTGATAGAATGCGTTGTTGCTGTCTATGTCAAGACCTAGATGTAGTTTGGGAAAGACCCGCACAACAGCTGGAGTCTTGCGACATACCCAGCGGCCTTTCCAATAGTGACGAGAGGCTAAGTCAAGAAGAGATAGGTGTTCCATATCGAGTGGTCGAGTCGGGTATAAGTCCACCAACTTCTTATTTGCGCCATCAACGGGCTCCTCCTCTGCAGCAAGAGGCACCCACTGATCGCCGCCAACAAAAAGTGATACAAATGCCCGGCTCGAATGGTACAGCGGATACCCCATCAATAGGTGGCAACACTCTTGGGCGGATATATCGCGCTCGGCAAGGGACTGCATTATTAATTTCTGAATAGCAAGTTTAGCTGGTTCATGAGCGCTGACTGCTGTGCTGAGGATGTTAGTCAGCAAGTCATTGAAAGATTTTGACTGCGGCTCAGATTTAGCGGCGTATTTTGCTATGTAGTTGAGGACATCCAAACTCTCTGCCCTCCTCACTAACGTCTGTGCCTCTGTTTCACTATCTCGAGTGCGTGCCATGCGTTCTAAGCTTTGACGCTTCCTTGTCTCATGCTCTGAAGCTGATTCTTTATCGAGGTGCATGTTTGTTCTTTTTAAATTAGCTTGTCTCCGATTAGAGCTTTGAGCAGTCGTCTCTTTTATTTATTTATTTATTTATTTATTTATTCTCTTACAATTGTATCTTTCAATGCGGTGGTAAGGTTTTCAATTCTATTCAATAACTAACAATTCATTCTCACTCTGTCTTCCAGTAAATTCCAGTCCCTTGCTGTTCTTCTTATAAAAGAAAACTTGCCCACATCAGTTTTTGATCCCATCTCCATTATTTTTTTTTTTTAATTCATTTCTTCCGTTTGTTCTTTCTTTTATTTTCTTGTGTAACTCTTGCCATCCCTCCATATTTTTCATAACTTTCTGCATGTTCTTAATTCTCGTTTTCTTCCTTCTTTCTTCCAACGACTCCCACCCAAGTTCTTTGATCATTTCTGTTACACTTTCTACTACCCAGCCTCCTCCCGTTTCTCTATTTTCATTTATTATTTTCCCCATTTTCCCCAAAACTCTTCGTGCAGCAATTCTTTGTACCTTTTCTATACCTTTTCTTTGTACCTTTAGCCCGAGCGTCAGCCTTTCTTTGCCGATCCTGAGCAAGGCGCCGTTCAAGTGCGTCTACATTTTCCCTAGCTCTAATGCTGAGCATTCTTGCCGCGCTGTCGCTGAGGCGCACCTCTCGATCGTCGCTGCTTTCGACTGCTCGGCGATCCTGCGATCGCTGTGCAGCCTCCTCTTTCTTGGCACGCTCGGACTTCTTACGCGGCATTTTTAGAAGGATTTGGAAAATAGGTGTCGCAACGAAAAATATAGGATACGTTTAATTTTAAAAAATTCGATACCAATCTTGCAATCCAAGTAGGAAATCACAGATTGTCTGAGATCGTAGTAAGTCTTGCAGCTAAGACCAAGAGAAGGTTTAAGAAATCAAATTAAATGCCTATGAATGCGTCTGCATTCTGCATCATAATTAAGCAGTTTTAAACAATTTAAAGTTATGAAATAAAAAATGTTAAAGAAGAAGAAAACAATAAAATAGGAAGAATAGGAAGAATAGTTCGTAAGAATGATTTGAAAGTACAGAAATCTCCAATCCTTACAGAAAAAATAAACAACTTCTATGGAAATTGAGAAAGCATAATATCGCAAAGCGTCCAAGTCGAAATGAATTTCGCAAAGAAAGACGAAGCACCAAAAAAGGCGTCTCGTAATGTTTGTGAACACAAAATAAAAATAAAATGTTCGAACAAATGATTGTAAAAAAGAGTATAATAGCCGGTACACATAACGCTTTTTCCACGCTTTCGAGCCCGTGGGCTGGGCCCGTCGGATTCTAAAGCGTAGTGTGTATTGCGAATCCGTCGCGTTTTCAGCCCGTGCGAGCGCGTTCGAGCAAGCCCGCCGTTTAGAACTCGGCTCTAAAACTCGGGCCCGAGCCCGTGCCACTCGACCAATGGGATTGCAGATAACAGATCCAAGAAATTTCAGCCAATACGATGCACGCTTATTTCGTCAGCTGATATATGTCAGAGATCAGGCTCTAGGTTTCTTCTCGCCCGTTTGTGTTGGTAGTTTTAAAAATAATGACAACGAAAAGATATTCATAATAAAATCGAATGCTTCTGTGTCAAGACGTAGGCATCGACGAAAGAGATTAGGATCTGACTCGTGCCAATCCTTGTATTTTTTTAGGATCCAATCCTTTACCCAAACCGTTCACTTGATTTTCTTCTTCTCATTTTCTCTTCTAATTTGTCGCCGTCTTTTTATTATCATTAGCAATATAATCCCTTTCTTTATATTATTGGCTTGATAAATCATCAATATTTTTGGCTACAGCTAGCGACAGACGAAAGCTGATTTGAATTTAGTCACACTTTTGTTTCGTCAGAAGTTTGGTTAGGTTGGACTTCGGCGCCAAGATATTTACGGATTCAAACGGGCCGACGCCTTCTAGTGTGTATTGCCAGCACGCGCGCTCTCAGTCCGACGGGCCCGGACGGGCTCCAGCCCACGGGCTCGAAAGCGTGGAAAAAGCGTAATGTGTACCGGCTATAAGCAACCGAAATCGCCAATCTTTACAGAATGTGCAAAACAATTGCTAATTCTATGTGTTTTTTAAAGCACGAAGTCGCAGAGATCTTACTCCAAAGAGATTTCGCTAGGAAATGACAAAGAGTCAAGACGCGTCCTCGCCTTTATACTACCCACGTCAACTTCGGGTTCGGCCAACAATGGGCCAAGACAGATCTTGGCAACTTTGCGAATTCAAATTCAATGTCCTAAGATTTGAGTTTTGTTTCCATCCCATTGTTGACAAGGGTGGTGCGTTCTAAACTTCTAAATGTATCGCCGAAGAATGGATTTGACACATCTGAAATCGAGGCATCTGCATTCAAATCATTTTATGAGACCATTGTCGATCATTTTAGACCATTGTCGTCACTTTCGTTATTCACATCACAGCACTGAAAGAAAATCTCACACTGTTACAGATCCAAGATTGTCCGAATTCCCTTCTGTAGAGGAACGATGATCAATCTCATTTCCATGACAAATTTAAAAATATTAGTTAAATGCATGCTATATTGATGCGTTTCATCTTCATGACATACCAAAATAAAGAAAATTGTTTGCCTCTATTTGAGAACATTATGTATAGGTACCAACTCAGATGAACTTGCGTCTTTCACAGAGCGTAATATACGCCCATAGGGCCAGTGTTGGGTCAATTACTTTTGAAAAGTAATTTAATACATTACCAATTACATGACTCTCAAAATAATTAAATTACATTACAAATTACCTAAAACCAAAAGTAATTCGTTACATTACTAATTACTTACAAAAAATACTCAATTACTTTTCAAATTACTTTTTTTTTGTATTTTTGCATATCTCTGCATATCTCATACCCATAACAATATTCGGTTCTTTGAGTAGTTTCGTGTTTTTTACTTCTTTAAGACAATTGCTGCCAAATAAAATGGTTTTCACGTCAAGCCCGTTCAGAAAATTTGCCCAAGCTCACCTCAGAGTTAATACGCGTAATCTGGCCATGGGAGCCTCTTTAACGTGGGCCACCTCCACAATATCATCTAGGTTCTAAACAATCGTCTTTTTCTGATTCAGACATGTTTGAAGCTGATCACTTGTCACTAGAGATGGGATTTTACGGTTTTCCGTTGGCCCAGCCCGACCTTGGCCCGACCAGTCCCGAATCCGGCCCGACCCGAAGCCCGACGGGCCCCCCAATTTTTTCGGCCCGATCTGGCCCGAAGAATTTTCCCAAAATTTACATCCGTCCGAAACTGTCCGAAGGCCCGAAGCTGTCCGAAAGTCCGAAACTGTCCGAAAGTCCGAAAATTTTCGAAGATCCGAAAATATGTACGATCCAAACATACAGAAAATCTGACTCACTGTAGTAAAAGAGCTCATTCACAGCGCAGCAGGTGCAATAAATCCCGATTAGGCAGTTCTCCCTGTCTATTTTTGCTTCACACATCACATTATCACATTGAAAACTACACTAGCAGTGACTACATCCCGGTCGGCTCTCGGGTGAATACTGAATTAACATCGCGTAATATTTACGCATGGAGTGGAAGGCATTCGTAAGAGAGGCAAAATTTATTTTATAAAACTAAAAAACAAGATAACTCGTGACTAATTCTATTCTAATTTCCAAATCCGTCAAAATGCCGACCGGCTGGCTGGCACCAGCGAACTCGAGCATAGTCTGCAAATCTCATGTCGAAAATTCTTCGAACTCATGAAGGACCAAAGCCCAAAGCCTCCGCAAGGCTGCGTGAGATCGGTCAAACAAGCACATGGCATGGGAAAATTTTCACTATCGCTGTGATATAGATACAGACGTAGTATGGCTGTTCGGGAATTAGCTTCGACTGCAAAACGAGGGATAATGTTATATACAGAAGCCAGCTGCGAGTAAAAAATATCGACTTGAAAGAAACACGGTTTAAGACATTGGACGGGAAAGGGAATTCCAAGTGCACGGGCCACTCCTCGACAGCCCGACAGCCCGAACTGGCCCGAACCATCTCTACTTGTCACACTGCATGGAAGAAAGACTTAAATCCCGGCAAACAGCAACAGCAAGGCGCTGGCCGGCCGGTGCGTGCTGGGGAGGAAGCGGACTTTGGGTGACATGTAGACGCCACATAGGAGAGCGGGAATTTAAATTGTGCCAAAAATAGTTGCTTAATCCATCCATTGTTATAAAAATAATTTTAGACAAGCCAAAATGTAAAGTAATTGGGGATTTTTATAACTTTTCAATTACATTACATAAAATAATGTAATTAAATTACATTACAAATTACCTTCTCTTCAATGTAATGCATTACATTACAAAGTACTGAAAAAAGTAATTCATTACAGTAATTCAATTACTTTTACTCAATTACTGCCCAACACTGCATAGGGCACACTAACGCCCATAGGTAAACACAAAATATATGCCCACAGGATGTAAAATACGCCCATAGGGTGAAAATTACGCCAGAAAGCCAAACGATACGCCCATAGGGCAAAATGTAGGCCCAAAGGTTGACTATACGCCCATAGGGCGAACTATACGCCCATAGGGCGAACTATACGCCCCTATGGCAAACTATACGCCCATAGGGCGAAATCTACGCCCATAGGGCGAACTATACGCCCATAGGGCGAACTCTACGCCCATAGGCCGAACTCTACGCCCATATGGCGAACTCTACGCCCATATGGCGAACTGTACGCCCATAGGGCGAACTGTACGCCCATAGGGCGAACTCTATGCCCATAGGGCGAACTACACGCCCATTGGGAGTACAAAATGCCAAAACAACGTCCAATACTTTCGCCCCATGGGGCGTATAGTTCGCCCTATGGGCGTATAGTTTGCCCTATGGGCGGATAGTTCGCCATATGGGCGTATACTTCGCCCTAGGGCGTATAGTTCGCTCTATGGGCGTATAGTTCACCCTATGGGCGTATAGTTCGCCCTAGGGGCGTATAGTTCGCCATATGGGCGTATACTTCGCCCTAGGGCGTATAGTTCGCTCTATGGGCGTATAGTTCGCTCTATGGGCGTATACTTCGCCCTAGGGGCGTATAGTTCGCCCTATGAGCGTATAGTTCGCCCTATGGGCGTATACTTCGCCCTAGGGCGTATAGTTCGCTCTATGGGCGTATAGTTCGCCCTATGGGCGTATAGTTTGCCCTAGGGGCGTATTGATCACCCTATGGGCATATAGTTCGCCCTATGGGCGTATAGTTCGCCCTATGGGCATATAGTTCGCCCTATGGGCGTATAGTTCGCCCTATGGGCGTATAGTTCGCCCTATGGGCGTAGATTTCGCCCTATGGGCGTAAAGTTTGCCCTATGGGCGTATAGTTCACCATATGGGCGTATAGTTTGCCCTAGGGGCGTATAGTTCGCCCCATGGGCGTATAGTTTGCTCTAGGGGCGTATACTTCGCCCTAGGGGCGTGTAGTTTGCCCTATGAGCGTATAGTTCGCCCTATGGGCGTATACTTCGCCCTAGGGCGTATAGTTCGCTCTATGGGCGTATAATCCCCCCTATGGGCATATATGCTTCTTTAAAAATTTGTTTTGCCTAGGGTTTTACTTTTTGCTATTATTGCCAACCAGAACAAAAGTATTAAATACACTTGGACACAGAAAGTATTTCCTTTTAGTCGCCTTGATTTTACAAATCATCTGTATATTCTCATGATAATCGTTTCGTCTAGGGCTCCGCGTACTCTTATAGAATCGTGTTGCGGGTGAGCGTAAGAAGTACGCTCATCCACAACACGATTATATGAGTGTTCGCGAAGCCCTAGTGTTAATGATTAATGATTTTATCAAATTATTATGGCCCAAGCTAACGCTGGGCTTATGTTCGAACCTGAATATTCGGAGGAAGAATTGACTGCGATCGAAAAATTAAGCGATGTGTCAAATGAAGACGTACTAGATACAACTGATGTGCTTGGTTGGTGTAAATGCGATGAATGTGAGGTGATGCCAACTGAAACCGAGAGTGTTGGCTACGCAGACATAGTCAGGCTACAGGTTGCAGCCTACAGGCCTGACACATAAACGTAATCCAAAAATGTCACAATCGTAGCTATTATTTTATCTCATCACACATATGTCCACTTTTTAGCAAATCACCAACCAGGATAATAAGCCTAACGCGAGATCAGTGTCAAGTCATCAAAGAAGATATTGGGAACAATTGCTCGTTGTAACGCAATCCACGCTGTGTGTGTAGCATGCACTGTACACTGTGTTATAGGGTAAAAGAACGATTCTGGATTTCGTGCCCGTATCTGGATGGGTTTTCTTCTCGTCGCGTAGCGAACTGAGACGACCCGCTACAGTTTTGAATTTTGCGCTAATCGTTTGCTTAGTCAATAAGCGTTGGTTCTAAATATTGCTACCAAGTGCCGCTATCTCCTGCGAAGAAAAAATCGCAGAAATGTAAATCAACTGGTCAGATGATGTCTTTCTATGGCTGCGAAGATTTAGCAGATTGTAGCTTATGATAAAACAGTTAATATCTCAGGTAATTATGAACGCAATGTTATATTTCTTTTGGCAATAGATTTATGAAAATCACCACAACATTAGAAATGCAATCACATATTTTTGGGAAGTTGTTATATTAAACGCAGAAGGCTGGAAAAATGTTCATTTTGCAACATTTTTTTTGTGCGATTGAGGTTAATGTTGAGGTGTGTAGGATGACATGTGCTGATTTTGGTTTGTTTTCGTTATAGTAATGCCCCGTAAATCCTCCAAGGAAGCACTCCAAATGGCGGTAATGGGCATTCTGTACTATTTTTTAATCTTGTATCATTTCATTGTTATTCAAATTCAAACCCATCCAGAAATGGCACAACATTTTTGCACTTTGCATGTTCATATCTTTTTCAATTTCGATTTTATTTTGTTCCGGTCTTCAAAAATGGGTTTCTTATGTCTGGGGCAACAACACCAAATTTTTCAGTTTTTTAATATTGACACATCCAAAACCGGGCAGGCCTGCCCGGTTGTGGATAATTTTCCAGTTTATTGATTTAATCATTAAAAGTACAATTTTTCCTGAATCTGTGTTTTAAATTTTTTTAATTCACCTTTGATCTTTGCTCATCTCAAAAAAAATATAAAATAGGGCGCAACATTGCTGAAAACATTCCCAAAAAATAAAATAAAAAACCCCATCCAGAATCGTTCTTTTACCCTACACCTATCGCTCGCACACATGCATTGACACTGGCCACTATAGTCACAAATAATCTTAAACTACGATAGCAAAATGCCACCCTGTGTGACATTTTTGTTTACACATGTATTTCTTAACATCGCCTCGGCTACGACGAAAAAAATTACGCTTCTTGCTACTCCCGATAGCATCGCCAGATTCATTATAGTATTCCAGCAATCTTGCAAAGTGAAATCAAATATCTAAATGGGCTAGTAGTAGTAGTATGACTAGCTGAGTAAGATATTTTGGTGCTATGTATCGCCGGCCAATACGCTGTTTTTCCTTGTACTACCTATACCAGAAAATTCATGCACACTAAAATTTCGTGACTTCTGACTTCTGATTCCTGACTTAAAAGTTCACGAGTTATAATCATAAAACTAACGAACCATTCATCTCACGTATTAATAATTCTTTTTAGTGCACTAAAGGGTAGAGGCAAAGAAGGTAGAAGTGGTAGAAGGTTCCCGGCAAGCATGCACAAAGCAGCGTTGTGCGTATGTCGCAGCGAACGAGGGGAAGCGAGAGCTTTGCAAGCCACGCTGGTGCCGGGCTGGCCTTGCCGGTCGCGAGGAGAGGTGGAGGAAAGTCACGTGCTAGAGAGAGAGGCTAAGCCGAGCGACTGTACGAAGAGAAAATACAGCACGCTGACAATTCTCGCCGCGCAAAATCACCGAAAACTTCGATATTTTTTAAAAAATCACCCTTTTCTGCCATTCTTAGTCCATGGGAGTGTCAAGACTCATGTTGTAGTTCAGAATCGATGGAAAAAAGTAATTTTAAGAGGTAAATTCCCCTTTAACAATAATCCATCTTAGTTTCTAAGTAAAGATGAGAAACCGAAATAACATATTAAATGTTCTCTGCAAGAAAATGATTAAAAAAGGACGGTTATTTTAATCAAGTTGATCAAACAGGTTGCTGGCTGCAGCCTCAATCTCAGAAAATGACATCAACCCTCAGCTTCAAGGTCAAACGACTTCAAATAACCCAACAAAGGTTTTATCCTGTGCGCGTGCGCTGGTTCGTTAAATAAAGCACAAGAACAAAGTCACAATACGCGTAAGATATTTTATTTACAATAAATTACAAAGTTTTATGATCGAGAAGTTGAGATGTTTTCTCCACGAAGGTTGCAAAACGAATTGCCTTTTGTTCCTCTACAATTCCTCTGCCTCCTGGGATCACTCCCAGATAGGGACAATTGGAGGGTGATGATCATGCACCATCCCAATCCCGGCCTTCTTGATTCCCTTCTCCAGGCTAAGCTGGCTGTCAAGCTTCGAATCACCGTGCTTAAAGAGGTCAGTGAATTTTTCAGCCGCATCTTCAATGTCTTCTCCAATCTCTTCGAGTTTATTGGCGAGAACTTGCACATCTTTGACTTTTTTATCAATGCCTTTCACCAAGTCTTCAACTAGTGGAACAAAGAAATGATTGGTTGGGATACCTTCCAGCAAGGCTAGATCTGCATTGTCTGCTGGTAGGTAGCAGGGTTTCAAGCCGGTGCAACAGCTTCACTCACCAGCGGCATCGATGCTCGTGACAGTCGACACTATCAGCAGCAAAACGAACGCAGCGAAGACAGGGTTCTTCATCTTGTTCTTGTTTCTAGAAGCAGGTTTCGGCGGACGGAGCGGCGAGGCGGCTTCTGATGAACAACATACAAATCACCTGCTATTTGTACTCCCGGTTGATGTGGTGCTTGATGATGCTGACATCATCCATTGTTGTTCTTGTTGCGGGTAATTTCTTGGATTCGACACGCAATTGGAAGAACTTAAGCGACCTTAGTCAACTCTAGTGTAACGCTGTGTTAATTTTCTTGCTTTGGTTTTATAACGGATCATTACTTATCAGCATTTATAATTGCAGTTAACTAGCATTATAAGTAATATGCTTTTGATATCAATAATAGTTATTGCTTTTGAAGAACTAGTTAAAAGCTTTTAATATTAAAAGCTATAGTAATATCTGGTGACATAATTAATTCTCATGCATTTCTTTTTTTACCGGTGAATTTTTGATGAGCGTAACGAGCGTAGCGAGTGAAGCGAAATCTTCAATTTCACTTTACTGCTAAAAAAATCCGGAATGTTTCTTTTTTTTTTTTTTTTTTTGTTTGTTTGTTTGTTTGTTTTTTTTTTTTTTTGTGTGTTTGTTCGCACGATTATGGCCAAACGCCAAAACGGATTTTGATGAAAATTTATATGGACCTTCGTTTTCTCTGAACTTAGATCTGCCACGTTTTTGAAGCAATTCGGACGAGTAAATTTTATGTTATTAAGTTTTTAAGGAATTTTTCAGTTTTTCCAAAACACGTTTTCCACTCTAGAGGCCAAGGATCTTAATATAATTTGACGAAACTTTCCAGATATGTTGGCCCCCACGATTTAATGTTTGTGTACTAATTTCATTGTTGTATGCTTAGCGCTTTTCTTGGAAATGGCGCTTTTATGACGCTTTTTTAGCGATTTTGCAGTTTTTTCCAACTAAATCAACTTTATCTTCAACCGATTTTGACAAAATTTACTGCGTGCATTATAAATCGTAAAAGGAAGATACTGTGTTAATTTCAAGCAAATCAATTGAATAGTTTTTCTTTTAATCGATTTTTACGTTTTGAAATATTCAATGTCATTGAGAAAGTTGCTAAATTAACGCCGAACATTATAAATTGATCATAAAAGCCTCTAGGCTATGCGCACGCGCAATATAATCGCGTTGAGGGTGAGCGTAAATATTACGCTCATCCACAACACGATTATATGAGTGTTCGCATAGCCTAGTTATTCATAAATTGCTTTTTCCTCGGATCATAACTCACCAGCAATACACCGATTTGATTCAATTAAATTCTATCAAAATGACGTCATGATACCCACTCGCCAGGCAGAGCAATTCGGGTTGTGATTTCTCACTATTTTTGTTACTAAGCCAGCCTTAACCTCAAAACAGCAGACAAACTTTCTTACAAAACAAACAAAAAATAAATTACAGAATCGAATTGAACAAAACTGTATTTATTCATAGAAAGCACGGTACATATTTTAGTTAGGAAACAAACCCTCCGTTCCAAGATTGTATCCCTTGGTTGCCGCCTGGATCTTTCATCGAAGCCAATTATGCTGCAAGCAGTTCTTTGCATTGATATTAAGTTTATTTGAGTTGTTGGGCTCCATGGAGATAGAAACAGGACTGTGAATGAACATAGAAGCCGGTGAATCTAGTGACGCTATGCTGCAATCACACGCCAACAACTCGACTTACCCCGATTATAACGTGGCTTCATGGAGATAGAAACAGGACTATGAATGAACATAGAAGGCTGTGAATCTAGTGACGCTATGCTGCAATCACACGCCAACAACTCGACTAACCCCGATTATAACGTGGCTCCATGGAGATAGAAACAGGACTATGAATGAACATAGAAGCCGGTGAATCTAGTGACGCTATGCTGCAATCACACGCCAACAACTCGACTTACCCCGATTATAACGTGGCTTCATGGAGATAGAAACAGGACTATGAATGAACATAGAAGGCGGTGAATCTAGTGACGCTATGCTGCAATCACACGCCAACAACTCGACTTACCCCGATTATAACGTGGCTTCATGGAGATAGAAACGGACTGTGAATGAACATAGAAGGCGGTGAATCTAGTGACGCTATGCTGCAATCACACGCCAACAACTCGACTTACCCCGATTATGACGTGGCTTCCAAAGAGATACAATTTCAAAGGGGATGTTACGTTTCTAAAATTGAAACAACCCAATGTTGGGCTCGCACCTAAACGGAAGCCGCGGTTTCATTGACGTAATTACAAGATGGCGGTCAGAGACCGGGGGAATCCGTACACGCAATTCAAAAACACTTTCTCAAAAATAATCTCTTTAAAAAAGTGGGATTTATCTCGGAGAACAAGGTCAGGGTTGGAGGAAAGGAAATGAAGGGAACACAAGTCAGCCCACTGGAACATTCGACTATTTCTGTGTCGAACTCTGCAGAAGTTCGGCTTTGCGTGTGAGGGCAGTACAGGAAACCCGCGTGCTGAACAAAGTTAGCAGCAGACAAACTGGGAGGTCTCAAATTCTTTTAAAATCTGATGGCGTGGAGACTGATGTCTCCTACGGCGGTCCAAGCAACCTCAGCAAGCCATCACTTGCTATCCGATTCCTGTTCAATGAGGTGAGAAATTTGTGCTAATTCCTTGGTAAGTTTCCATCTAAATTCCGTGTTTGACCATTTATTTTGATTTCAAAGTGTGTGGTGGGTAATAACCTAAGGAAGCAAGCTGCGTGATTTGCGAAACGTTGGAATTGTTAACAACGCGTTGAAGATTTGTATCGAACTCGGCAGCCAAAACACTTGACAGCAAATTCAAACGCTTTTATCGCCAAAAAAAAAATCAATTTATTTTCGATAATTTCACTGGAAGTATTACTTGAAGATATTGCCAAGTTAGTGAAATTAGCAAACACTTTGAGATTCAAATATAATTGATATTGTTATTCGATGCGATATTATATTATTTTTTATTTATATTTTTTATTTTATGATGCGTAACTTGATAAATACTAGGGCTTCGTGAACGCTCAATCTAATATTAGCGTTGTAGATGAGCGTACTTATTTAGGGCTTGAGGATAAGATTTAAGACCTACAAGAATATGAAGGTAATCGCACCTAAACCTTCCACTTGAATCTCGACGGATAAATAGTTAAGAATCATAAATAATTGTCGGAAAAATGCGAATAAGAAATTAACAAGTTAAGATATAGATTTAAAAACTTTGGCACAGCTGCATATCAATTTGCTGAATATGTTTCTCAAGTTTGGTGTGATTATATAAATAGCTTTTGGCTGTAAAAAATAAGAAAAGTTTTGAAAATTCTGAAATATTTTGTAAATTTTGAATATTTAAGAAACTGTAACCCTGACTTTGCTGAAAAAAGCAGGGGGTCCAAGTTGAGAACGAAATACGGTTTCCTGAAATTCTCATCAAAATCGGAGCCGCCGTTTGGCCTGTAGAGCGCGAACAAACACACAAACAAAAAAACACAAAAAAAAACTCCGTTTAACCAAAAAAAACAGTTTTTTTCTCCACTATAAGTGAAATTGAAGATTTCGCTACGCTCATAAATCAATCCAGCCGATTCCTTCTTTCACAAAGTTTTGCAAACTGCTCATCTTTCTTTGTTACGTTATCTACCACACACTTTGAAATCAAAACAAATGGTCCAAAACGGAATTCAGATGAAAAAATAGCAAGGATTAGGCACAAATTTCTCGTCTCATCGGTCAGGAATCGGAAAGCAAGTTGTGGCTGCCTCTGACCGTGTTTTACCGCCAAAAAGGTAGAAATTCTTCGCTAGCCGATCAGGTTTTACGAGAATGTAGCGTCCTGGGAGGCGGGGGGAGGGGTCAGAGGTCTTTCAACAGCGAGCTCTTTGCAGACTTGAGTTTGTCGAAGCGTTTCTGGAAGTGCAGGTTGCTGGTCTCCAACTCTTCAACGCGAACTTGACTCTCCCTCAGCTGCAACAACAACAACAACAACAACAAAGCGTTAGTGAAAACAAACACCGGTTCCGTGAGATCACCGAGGTTAAGCAGCATCGCGCTGTTAGATAGGTGACCATCATGCACATGATCAGTTCTGTTCGGGAGAGAGGTCGGAGGGTTTGAAGTCAGTACGACAACTTTACTCGCCTTGCTTGTCAACCTCTCGACAGCACGGATTAGCGGAGGAATCCTGTCGTTCGAGTTGTACCGTCCTTCGGAAGGGACGTAAAGCCGGTGGTCCCCTCGGTGCTTTTCGACAGGAGTAGGCTACGTGCCGGCACCGGGTTTCCCCTCCTCCCTTCTGGCCATAGGTTAGGTTCATCATCACCCTTTCATTATAGACCAGCGCCACGGGGCCTCAAAACAGTGCGTCGTTAAACACCAATAATCAATCAATCAATCAATCGGAAGCTGTCACCACAACTTGACGGCAAAATCTCCGCTTTGTTTGGTTTTACACATTAAAAATCCCGAACGGAGATTTTCTAAAGAAAAAATAATTTTTGGAGGCCAGGCAAAGTGACATATTATCAAATCAAAACACACACCGACTGGAGTTGAAAACTACAGCCACAGAATTGCTCCACAGGTGCCAACTGCAAACAACGTAATGTTAATACCACGCACAAAAACGCTTTCGGTCAAAAAACATACAAAAAATGGATTAACAATTTAACGTAGCACACAATGGCAAAACGCGGGTAAAACGGAGAAAAGTGCGGTTATGGGTCGCATCCTTCGAGCCGCGGGTATCGCGCATGCCGGCTCACTTGATCCCGCCTCCTCGACTTCCGCCCCTTCTTCATCATCTTCGTCTTCTTCTTCTTCGTCTTCGTCTTCATCTTCGTCGGAAGATCCCTCAGCGGCCATTTTGTCTTCCGACTTGTCGTCATTGGCCCCGCCCCCCTCCTCGGCTGACCCTCTCTCCGATTGGTCCGTTTCGTCGGCGACGCCCACGTGGGTATCGTCAGGGGGAGGGGCATCGTCGATGGCCACGCCTACTTGAGATTCGCTATCGACGACTTCCGGTTCCTCCTCCTACGTCGGCATGAGTGTCAAAATTGTGAAATTTTGGTTTGTAATTTAACCGGGTGCGTTCAGGAACTTACAAAGAATACACTGTGTTACTTTCAAGCAAATCAGTTGAATCGTCTTCCTTAAAATCAATTTTTTCGTTTTAAAATATTTGAATAATTTAACGACGACTAAATCGTGATACTGTCAGGTAACAAATGTCATTGAGTAAGTTGCTAAGAGCGTAAATATTACGCTCATCCACAACACGATTATATGAGTGTTTGCATAGCCTAGTATAAACATTTATCATCAAACTAGCCCGGATAATTTGCTTTTTTAAATGCAAAAATTCCGTTGGTCACCACGGTAATATTTTTCACTCTCATGAATAGACAAAATGAAAAACTCGAAAGCGCTATCTTATCCCTTTATCCCTTTATAAACAGCCATGTTCCAATTTTACCTTTATTCTCTCAGTCTCTAACAAGCTGCCCTCAGTTTTTTTGGAAACATTATAAACATTATAAACATTGTAAACATTGTAAACATTTTTACAACGAGGTGAGCTAAGATATTGACTAGGGAGTCGATAGACATTTACAACATTGTGAAACTAGGAAATTACAAAACTACATTTAAATTAGCGTATCCTTAAAACTATCAATTTTAAAATGACTTCATGCGGAATTTTTGCCAACCTCAGAACTCATAAAGTAGCAATTTGGTTCCAGCAGCATTTGAAAAAATTTGTGTTTTCTTTTTATTAGAGGAAATTTGAACAATTCGAGCCGAGTGTCACAGGTTTATAGCCAGCAGTATTATATTTCCATGTTCCATCGGCTTTTCAACATTCTCAACAATGTGGCCAGCAGACATTTGGTGGGATAGCCGAGCAGGAAAAAAGTGCGTCCGAACCGGGATATGAACCCGGGACCTTCCGCTTGCCGGGCGGTTGCTCTGACCACTGAGCTATGCGGCCACACAAGATTCCTGCTTCGCTGGGTGAGGAAAGGGCTCTCTCGGGAGAGAAGGTCAGAGCCACCGCCCGGCAAGCGGAAGGTCCCGGGTTCGTATCCCGGTTCGGACGCACATTTTTCCTGCCTAGCAAACCCAGCAACGATTGCTTCCTGGCGTAAGCTTCCACCAGTGAAAACCAATTTCTCAGCAGACATTTATTTTACAAAATTCTTTTGTAATTAAAAAAAGAGCCGGTTCAAACTGCCCTTGCAGCAAAACAATCATCTTCCATATTTTTGGTAGTTATTTTCGGCCTAAATATGAGTACTGAGCAATAATAAATTACTGATAACTGAAATAACCGTCCCAGTGACGGCTAGACGAGAGTTCCAGCTGATTCTCGCAATGGACGCCTTTCTTAAGTTTTCAGCCTGAAAGTTACGACCACAGGTTGGGCCAACGCCAACAAAATTAAAGAACATCCGCCGTGTGGAATCTTTTCCAACATTTGAAACAGTTCGACTGATTTTACAGTCTTTAAAGATATAGCTAGATATATTGTAAAATATCATTTTCATGTAGAGATTTTTATAACTAGCAAGCAAAAAAAAGAGAAACATTTATGGTAATTGTTTTATCAGTTGGTACCAAAATATCTGGTGATTGTAAACTCATTTTAATTTCACTGTAAATTTTTGAAAATTTCCATCTTGAATCATTCAAGATGGCGGTCAGTGACATAGAGGGCTTTGAGCTCTCCTTATTAAGCAATAAAATAGAGGATCTACGTGTGGCCGACCTAAGAAAGGAGTGTACTAAATGGAAACTGGATACTGGGGGAAGAAAAGAAGATCTTATCGAAAGACTGATGACGCATATCGACGAGGTATCTGATTCAGAACGAAATGAAGGGAAGCACAAGGGGTGTAACCAGTGTAAGTGTCTGACAAAGGAAATACAAATTCTGAAACTAATCATTGAGGAGAAGGATAAGCTTCTCGAAGAGAGGAAAGCACGAGTGAGAGACCAAGAAGAAATCAACTCACTGCTCAGAGAGAAGGTGGAATTACGCAAAGAAGGTAAACCTAACCCGGAAAAAGTGAAGCATGACTCCTTAGGCCCTGTTTCAAACGACGTTCGCCAGGTGGCAGCACCTGGTACCCGTGCTGACAACAATACGACGAGCCGCCAAACTCAAATGCAAATGTATGCCAAACAACCAAAAAGCAAAGAGGAAACCCATAGCGTCTCGTATGCACAAAAAACAGCTGGTACTTCCGATCAGATCACCGAGAAGAAAAAAGAAAATTCCTCGATGGTCTCGGGGCAGGTAAACAACGTGACGACTGTAGAAAATTCAGCGTCAAAATCAGATTCCCAGAATTCCTATTCAAACGACAACAATACCAATGACTGGCAACAAACACGCAAAAGGTATCGACGGCAAAAACCAGTTATCGCTACTGGCCGACCGGGACAACAAGAAAAATTCAAAACCCTTGTAGCAGCCGAAAAGAAGGTATGGTTACACCTAAGTCGGTTCAGCAACAAGGTATCAAATGAAGATATTATACAGTACCTAAATGAGGAACTTCCTAGCACCAATATTACTAGTGAGCAGCTAAACACCCAGGGAGATTACTCCTCATTTAAAATCGGAGCCCCATTCAACCTGTTAGAAACGCTGAACAACCCTGAGTTCTGGCCAGAGGGCATCGCTATAAATCGCTTTTTTTACCGCCGCCATCAAAGGCTGGCACCAAGGTAGGAAGTAACAAAACTAAAACAAAATCACAACTAAGCCCGTGTCAGAGTCTTGATACAGACCTAGACAATATTATGGTAAATGAAGCAAAATCAATAAAGCCTAAGAATACCAGCAATACACTGAAATTCATTCAGGTAAACTGCCGAAGCATATCAAACAAAATTGAAAAATTCCATTCAGCAATTGAGCTTCATACACCAGATGTAATAATAGGCACAGAATCCTGGCTCACAGAGGATATTATGATTTATGAATAATGAAATATTCCCAAAAGACCTACAAATTTACAGATTGGACAGAGAAGGGAAAAGAGGTGGCGGTGTTTTTATTGCCATAAAGTGCAATATACCCAGCTCGCTTAAGTGGACAGACCCCACCCATGAGATAATATGTGTGGCAATCGACTGTAAACCAAGGAAGGTGTTTGTGATCGGAGCTTACAGACCACAATCCACAATTACAATGCAGTTCCTTGAATCCCTAGATGAACATCTCAGAAATCTACGAAGAGGGGGCCCAGCAACCCACACAATTATCATAGGAGGGGATCTAAATCTCCCACAAGTATCCTGGGAACCGGAAACTAAGTCTAACTGCACCATACAAAACGCTATAAACGACCTACTCAGCGACCATGACATGGTTCAGGTCATCAAGGAACCAACACATGCCCCGGCAAACATCCTTGATGTGTTTCTCGTGTCACCACCCGAAACGTGGTCATCAAGCAATGTAGAACCAGGAATTAGCGACCACAAGATTATCACATTGGAGGTGTTGACCAATGTTCCCATTAGTTCCTGCCCACCAGGGAGACCCGTCTGGTCATATTCCAAGGCCAATGTGGAAGGTATCACACACTTCCTGTTGGAAGAGTTCCCAAAATGGTCCACACAGGCTGGAGACATTAACAACTACTGGTCAACTTTTCGGAAACTTCTAGAATCAGCGCGCTCGAAATTTGTTCCAGAGCGACAACTAAAAGCCAACCCAGATCCCATCTATTATAATAAGGAGGTCAGACAGCTGAAAGCGCAATGCCGAAAGGCCTATCCAAAACGGAAATTAAACCCCGAGAATTATAAAACACTGATTACCCTACTTAACAAAGCAAAAAATGCTGCTCTTGACAACCACATGTCAAACCTACTAAAAGTCGACGAGCCGGGCAACTGGAATCAGTTCTTCAAGCACATCAATAGTAAGAAAGGCAACTATAATACCATACCTACACTGACAACTCCCCAGTCCACGGCAATTACCGATATAGACAAGGCAAACCTCCTGAATACTACTTACCAAGCAGTATTCAATGCCGACCCGAAGTGGGACGTCGTGAACCATACATCACAAGACGCCGATACCCCGACCTCGAGCTTCACAGTTGGAAACGCAGCGATCGAAAAAATCCTTGGCCAGTTAAAGTTCAACATTGGTACAGGCCCAGATGGAGTCACGTCACAGATGCTGAAGTTAGCTCAATTTGCTGCCATTCCGTATCTGAGATTTATTTTTAACATCTCGATCAACAATGCAAAAATACCTGACGAGTGGCGAACAGCTATTATTCACCCTGCCTTCAAGAGTGGCCAACGAAGTAACCCAACAAACTATAGACCTATCAGCAACACATCTATTGTCTGTAAAATTTTGGAAAGATTAGTGGTGAACTACATCCATGCTGTCTGGTCTGAAACTAACTGGCTTTCTTGTGACCAACACGGGTTCCGGAGAGAGTACTCGTGTGAGTCCTCACTAGCTGGCTTCACCCAAGAGCTGGCAGAGAACTTGGATAAAAGGAAACAAGTTGATGCAATCTTAGTAGACTTCTCAAAGGCATTTGATGTTGTCCCACATAGCCGCCTACTCGACAAGTTTTCCGCAATGCGCTTGGATGGTAAGGTCGTAAAGTGGATCGGAGAATTTCTCACCAATAGAACGCAAGTGGTTCGTGTCAATTCGACGGATTCCCAACCAGTCCACATTACTTCTGGCGTGCCCCAGGGCACCGTGCTGGGGCCAACCCTCTTTCTGGGGTTTATAAACGACTTAGCTGGCAAGATATCTTCGCAAATGAAATTGTTTGCTGACGACCTTATTATCTACAAAGTTATAGACGAACTCACTGATCAAGAATCCCTCCAGAATGATGCCGACAGCTGTACGAAATGGGTTGTAGAAAATGGCATGAAGCTCAATGCAGCTAAAACGCAAGTGATTAGCTTTACTACCCGTCAGAGCCCCATACCAACTTCCTACAAAATGGACCAACATCAACTGCAAAAATCATCCACTTGTACGTATCTGGGCATAACGCTGGCATCAAACCTCTGCTGGTCCAGTCACATAAGAAAAACAACCTCCAAGGCAAAGAAGACTCTCAACTTCGTCATGCGTAATCTGAAGGGCAGCCATACCAAGACAAAGCAACACGCGTATGTCTGTCTTGTCCGCCCCCTGGTCGAGTACTGCTGTGGCATCTGGGACCCCCACTCGGAAAGTAACATAAACGCGATCGAGATGGTCCAGCGCAAAGCAGCTAGGTATGCCATAAACTGCCACCAAAGGTGGAACAAGAACAGCAAGAGGCCTACAATAAGTGTCAGCACTATCATGAGAGATCTCGGCTGGGAACAACTTTCTACTCGACGCTCAAGAGTCACACTCCGATATCTCTACAAGGCACTGACCGGTCTCACTGCCTGGCAGGATCTGGCCAAGCACACACAAGTATGCAAGTACCTAGGACGAAACGACCACCAACACAAACTGTATCTCAAGCAATACAGAACTGACATCGGACGGTATTCCCTCCTCGGCCGGGCCACAAGACTGTGGAACAACCTACCAAAGGACAGCATGGTAGAGTTTCCTACCCGAAAACAACTTGAAAATATAACATATCTGTAATTTTTAAAGAAAGACTGACAAACAGCAACTGGAAATGGATTCATGTGCCAATAATTATACCAATAATGTATTTATTTGGATAATTCTTACTTAGCAAATTTTAAACTAATTGCTCCTCTATTATTGTTCCTTTGTTCCTTTATAAGAATTATATTTTCTTTTGTAATTCCAAAATAATATCCTATACTTATAATAGTTATCCACCTTAATTAAAATCCTTATTTCCCGTTGCCACGATACAATTGTACTCATGGATGTGGCTATGTGACTATGTAACTTGCACGGCGTAATCTTTATAGAAATTGCGAAAACGCGATGAAAACGCGTGGACCAAGTCGCGTTCTGTTCTTTTCATTTGGGACCTGCGCGCTGCAACACTCGGGCAGCGATTTGAGCGCGGATTGATGGTGAAAACAACGAAAAACACACGCCAAATCACTCGGCCGAAAGTCATCGCCCATGCCTCCCATTTCATCGCCTCTGGAGGCAACAATTGGCAACAATGCACGACTAAATGTATCTATAGTTACAAAATTAAACAGGTCTTAAAATAATTTGCCACTGTAAAACTCACGCTGTGGCGACACCAAGCGAGGGTGGACATCGGTGTATCTGTTCTTCCGTAAGAGTTCCTACACGAGTTTAGCTGTGAGTTTTTACGCGACTTTTCCACTAGGAATATATAGTGTTTTAATAAATCGAGTTTTGCCCTTCAGAACGTCTACAGCTGTATACTGAAATACTGGAAACACATCATACAACTACAGATGCCGCCAAAAAAACGTGTTCGCCTGACCCAGGCCAAACTAACGCCGACGAGCAACGAAGAAAGGACAAAGGCAGCGGCCGGCAGGGCATGGGTCCTGGGTGCCGGGTGGTGGGTGCTAGATGCTAAGTGCTGGGGGTCGGGTGCTGGGGGTCGGGAAATGGGTGCTGGGTGTCGGGTGCTGAGTGCTGGGTGTTGTGTTCTGGGTGCCAGGTTCTAGGTGCTGGATGCTGGGTGCCGGGTGGTGGGTGCTGGATGCTGGATGCTGGGTGCTGGGTGTTGGTGCCGGATGCTGGGTGCTGGATGCAAGGTGCCGGGTGCTGGGTGCCGGGTTCTGGGTGCCAGGTGCTGGGTGTTGGGTGCTGGGTGCTGGGTGCCGGGTGCCAGGTGCAGGGTGCCGGGTGCTGGGTGCTGGGTGCTGGATGCTGGGTGCCGGGTTCCGGGGGCTAGGTGCTGGGTGCCGGGTGTTGGGTGCTGGGTGCTGGGTGCTGGGTGCTGGGTGCCGGGGGCCGGGTGCCGGGTGCTGAGTGCTGGATGCTGGGTGCCGGGTTCCGGGGGCTAGGTGCTGGGTGCCGGGTGTTGGGTGCTGGGTGCTGGGTGCCGGGTGCAGGGTGCCGGGTGCTGGGTGCTGGGTGCTGGATGCTGGGTTCCGGGGGCTAGGTGCTGGGTGCCGGGTGTTGGGTGCTGGGTGCTGGGTGCTGGGTGCCGGGTGTTGGGTGCTGGGTGCTGGGTGCAGTGGTTTTATGCAGTGAATATGTAGATAACCATCGTAAAATTGTGCATATCAACACTGTTGTACTACGCAGAGGAAGGTTGGGAAGTTGGGTTGGGTCAGGAAAGGTAGGATTAGTGGATGTGTGGCGGGGGGGGGGAGTGGCAGGTTCGCTGCGAACGCTGCCTCTGCTGCATAATCCCTACAAGAAAGGCACTAATTGTTGGGCAAGGGGAGTGGCAAAAATCTACGCACGGAAGGCAGGAAAGGCATCAGGAAACATACAACACGGTTGGGTTGGGAGGTTGGGGTGGGTCAGGAAAGGAATACCTACAAGCAGCGTGTGCGGCAAAACATGAAAACTCTCTTTTCTTGGATCACCAAATGATGGTGGACGTCTGTGGACCTGAGTCACGAATCTATATGGCCATCATTAGTAGTACCCATAATTTCGCATTTGAGCAGTGAATATGTAGATAAATACGAAGTGTTAGCTAAGCGTGGCAGAAGGGTCAAATAACAAGTACCGAAAAACAAAGCAACACAAGAAACAAATAAAACCTACAGGGGGCGAAGCCCCCTGCAAGAGGGCTCCGTGCAGATGGTGCTTTGGGGCGAAGCCCCAAAGCACGCCGGGGGGGTTGGCGGCCGGAGGCCGCAGGGGCAGAGCCCCTAGTACTTATTTATAATGTTAAATGTCCTAGTATACTTATTTTATAATCTTAAGTGTCCTAGTACTTATTTTATAACTTTTTATGTCCTAATACTTACTTTATCTCTATCTCTAACCACCGGTATTGTCTGTACCAAAGCTACGAATAATAAATAAATTGAAATTAAATTGAAATTGAAAAGCGGATTATCATCAAATTCAAAAATCATCAAATTATCATACAACTTGGCTGAAATCAGAGGCATTAGACGCAAATTGCAGCGAGCTGTGAATCCTTAATTGCTAATCACTAATCTAAGGTTAGGTAAGGACAAAGCGGAGTTAGGAAATGAGGTTAGGTAAGGACAAAGCGGAGTTAGGAAATGAGGTTAGGTAAGGACAAAGCAGGGTTAGGAAATGAGGTTAGGTAAGGACAAAGCGGGGTTAGGAAATGAGGTAAGTTAAGGACAAATCGGGTTTAGGAAATAAGGTTAGTTAAGGACAAAGCAGGGTTTAGGAAATAAGGTTAGATAAGGACAAAGCAGGGTTAGGAAATGAGGGTAGGTAAGGACAAAGCAGGGTTAGGAAATGAGGTTAGGTAAGGACAAAGCGGGGTTAGGGGTCTCGACGTACCTCGCGTTGAAGTTTCCGCCGCTCGACCTTGAGCTCGTTCTCGGCCAGCTCTGAAGTCTCCGAGGACGCTTTGTAGCGGACAACTTGGCTCTCGAGACGCGCGACCGTTGCCTGGACAACGACAGACACGTCAAAAACACGGCACGCCATTTTATAACCAATTATCATAACCTTTATTGAATTTATGAATATATTTATATATATATATATCAATTATCATAATAAATAAAAGACACTAGCAGCGGAGACCTGGGCCTCCGGCACTATGAGGCTTTTTCTTTTTTTTATAATAAAGATTTTCATTTAAATTTAAGCTTATTATGGCGGCCTGTTTTCCCTTCAGGCAAATCCAATGCCTAGAAGGCAAAACCTATGCACATAGGACATGAATGTGCACATAGGACAAAGATATGCCCATAGGACATGAATGTGCCCATAGGGCAAAATGCTGTCAATATTATAATATGTCAATATGCCCATAGGGAAATATATAAATAAATAAATCATAACGAACAAAACCTTTTTCATAAAGTTTTCATAATATTTCATAATAATATTTCATATCTTTTCATATTTATACTGTTTCAGAAAGTATTGTTTGTAGCATAAGCCGCTGTAATGTATTTTATTCAAACTTTGGGCTACGAGAATGTACACCATCAAATCATAATTTATGAATATGTGGAATAATATGAATGGAATATGGCTAAAAATAATAAAAATATATATGTATATGAATAGAATATGATTATGAACCTGATTATTAATATTCCAGATTGAGATAACTCACATAATCGAATCATTTCGATTATGTAAGCTATGCTATGCGAACACTCATATAATCGTGTTGTGGATGAGCGTAATATTTACGCTCACCCACAACGCGATTATATTGTGCGTGCGCATAGCCTAGAGGCTTTTATGATCAATTTATAATGTTCGGTGTTAATTAAGCAGCTTTTTCAATGACATTTGTTACCTGGAAATTTCATGATGAAATTATTTGAATATTTCAAAACGTAAAAATCGATTTCAAGAAAAACTAATCAATTGATTTGCTTGAAATTAACACAGTATCTTCTTTTTACGATTTTTAATGCACACAGTAAATTTTGTTAAAATCGGTTGAAGATAAAGTTGCTTTAGTTGCAAAAAACTGCAGAAACGCTTAAAAAGTGACATAAAAGTGACATTATCAAGAAAACTCCTAACCGTACAACAATGAAATTTGTACACAAACATTGAATCGTGAGGGTCAACATATCTAGAAAGTTTCGTCAAATTATATTCAGATTCTTGGCCTCCAGAGTGCAAAACGTGTTTTGGAAAAACTGAAAAATTTCGTAAAAACTTAATAACGTAATAACATATAACATAAAAATAACGTAATAACATAAAATTTACTCGTCCGAATTGCTTCAAAAACGTGGCAGATCCAAGTTCAGAGAAAACAAAGGTCCACCGAAATTTTCATCAAAATCCGTTTTGGCGTTTGGCCGGAATCGTGCGAACAAACACACAAAAAAAAAAAAACAAAAAAAAAACAAAAAAACAAAAAAACATTCCGCACTTTTTTAGCAGTAAAGTGTTATTGAAGATTTCGCTTCACTCGCTACGCTCGTTACGCTTATCAATAAGCATAGTATTAGTGAGAATTTAACCGTAAATGCCAATACTCGTTGCATGTGCGGTCGAAAATGATTATTAGATTTTATATATTGTCGAGTATACCAATCAAAGTGACATTCCGTTTAAATTTTATAAAAAAAAAAAACCTGGGGCCAAATGATCGCACATTTTCTCTTTGGCGGGAAGAGTCTTGCGTGACGTCTCCGCAGGGACGGGTGCGTAGCCGCAAGCCGAGTCTGCCAGTCTAGTGCCAGGTATCAAGCGCTCGCGATCGTATCAATTTATCAGCGTGAATATGGCAGGGCGTCCATCAAGTTTGGATCAGAAGTTTACCCAAAGTGAAATGACTGAAAATGTTTTGAGGCTTGCCCAAGAAAGGAGAGAAGAAACATTCCAAGGAAGGGCAGGAAATACGTTGTGGTGCACTTGTGTCAACTGCATCTCGAAGCCCGCACGCCTGCATGCCTGCAAGCCCGCACGCCTGCACGCGTGCATGCCTGCATGCCTGCATGCCTGCACGCCTGAATGCCTGCAAGCCCGCACGCCTGCACGCCTGCAAGCCCGCACGCCTGCATGCCTGCATGCCTGCAAGCCCGCACGCTTGCATGCCTGCACGCCTGCATGCCTGCATGCCTGCACGCCTGCATGCCTGCACGCCTGCATGCCTGCATGCCTGCAAGCCCGCACGCCTGCACGCGTGCATGCCTGCATGCCTGCATGCCTGCACGCCTGAATGCCTGCAAGCCCGCACGCCTGCACGCCTGCAAGCCCGCACGCCTGCATGCCTGCATGCCTGCAAGCCCGCACGCTTGCATGCCTGCACGCCTGCATGCCTGCACGCCTGCATGCCTATACGCCTGCATGCCTGCATGCCTGCATGCCTGCATGCCTGCATGCCTGCAAGCCCGCACGCCTGCATGCCTGCAAGCCCGCACGCCTGCATGCCTGCATGCCTGCAAGCCCGCACGCCTGCATGCCTGCACGCCTGCATGCCTGCATGCCTGCACGCCTGCATGCCTGCACGCCTGCATGCCTGCATGCCTGCACGCCTGCATGCCTGCAAGCCTGCACGCCTGCATGCCTGCACGCCTGCATGCCTGCAAGCCCGCACGCCTGCATGCCTGCATGCCTGCATGCCTGCATGCCGTTGCCCAATAGATTCTATCTGGACAGTATCCAGAAGGTGTGGGCGGTTTAACATAGCGGGAAAATCCCAGGCATCATCGTTTAGCAAGCTGTGTCTCCATGGAGCCACGTCATAATCGGGGTTAGTCGAGTTGTTGGCGTGTGATTGCAGCATAGCGTCACTAGATTCACCGGCTTCTATGTTCATTCATAGTCCTGTTTCTATCTCCATGGAGCCACGTCATAATCGGGGTTAGTCGAGTTGTTGGCGTGTGATTGCAGCATAGCGTCACTAGATTCACCGGCTTCTATGTTCATTCACAGTCCTGTTTCTATCTCCATGGAGCCACGTCATAATCGGGGTTAGTCAAGTTGTTGGCGTGTGATTGCAGCAAAGCGTCACTAGATTCACCGGCTTCTATGTTCATTCACAGTCCTGTTTCTATCTCCATGGAGCCACGTCATAATCGGGGTTAGTCGAGTTGTTGGCGTGTGATTGCAGCGTAGCGTCACTAGATTCACCGGCTTCTATGTTCATTCACAGTCCTGTTTCTATCTCCATGGAGCCACGTCATAATCGGGGTTAGTCAAGTTGTTGGCGTGTGATTGCAGCAAAGCGTCACTAGATTCACCGGCTTCTATGTTCATTCACAGTCCTGTTTCTATCTCCATGGAGCCACGTCATAATCGGGGTTAGTCAAGTTGTTGGCGTGTGATTGCAGCAAAGCGTCACTAGATTCACCGACTTCTATGTTCATTCACAGTCCTGTTTCTATCTCCGTGGAGCCACGTTATAATCGGGATTAGTCGAGTTGTTGGCGTGAGATTGCAGCATAGCGTCACTAGATTTAACACCTTCTATGTTCATTTATAGTCCTGTTTCTATCTTCATGAAGCCACGTCAAAATCGGGGTTAGTCGAGTTGTTGGCGTGTGATTGCAGCATAGCGTCACTAGATTCACCGGCTTCTATGTTCATTCATAGTCCTGTTTCTATCTCCATGGAGCCACACTATAATTGGGGTACCTAAGTCAAGTTGTTGGCGTGTGATTGCAGCGTAGCGTCACTAGATTCACCGCCTTCTATGTTCATTCATAGTCCTGTTTCTATCTCCATGGAGCCACGTCATAATCGGGGTTAGTCAAGTTGTTGGCGTGTGATTGCAGCATAGCGTCACTAGATTCACCGCCTTCTATGTTCATTCATAGTCCTGTTTCTATCTCCATGGAGCCACGTCATAATCGGGGTTAGTCAAGTTGTTGGCGTGTGATTGCAGCAAAGCGTCACTAGATTCACCGACTTCTATGTTCATTCATAGTCCTGTTTCTATCTCCATGGAGCCACGTCATAATCGGGGTTAGTCAAGTTGTTGGCGTGTGATTGCAGCAAAGCGTCACTAGATTCACCGACTTCTATGTTCATTCACAGTCCTGTTTCTATCTCCGTGGAGCCACGTTATAATCGGGATTAGTCGAGTTGTTGGCGTGAGATTGCAGCATAGCGTCACTAGATTTAACACCTTCTATGTTCATTTATAGTCCTGTTTCTATCTTCATGGAGCCACGTCAAAATCGGGGTTAGTCGAGTTGTTGGCGTGTGATTGCAGCATAGCGTCACTAGATTCACCGGCTTCTATGTTCATTCATAGTCCTGTTTCTATCTCCATGGAGCCACACTATAATTGGGGTACCTAAGTCAAGTTGTTGGCGTGTGATTGCAGCGTAGCGTCACTAGATTCACCGCCTTCTATGTTCATTCATAGTCCTGTTTCTATCTCCATGGAGCCACGTTATAATTGGGGTTAGTCAAGTTGTTGGCGTGTGATTACAGCAAAGCGTCGCTAGATTCACCGGCTTCTATGTTCATTCACAGTCCTGTTTCTATCTCCATGGAGCCACGTTATAATTGGGGTTAGTCAAGTTGTTGGCGTGTGATTGCAGCAAAGCGTCGCTAGATTCACCGGCTTCTATGGTCATTCACAGTCCTGTTTCTATCTCCATGGAGCCACGTTACAATCAGTGTTGGTCGAGTTGTTGGTGTGATTGCAGCGTAGCGTCACTAGATCACAAAATAGAAGAGGTAGCATCAGCGAACGGGTACCTGCAAGGTGGCTACGTCCTGGTCAGCTTTCTGCAGCCTGAAGCGTGTCTCCTGCAAGGTTCGTGTCGCTTCGCGTGCGGCTTCCTCCTGGGCGGGGCCGGCAGCCGTCGCCGATCCCGACCCAGCGCCGGGCTGCGGCCCGCGTCGAAGTTCGGCAAGCTCCAAGTGCGCTCGGTGGAGCTGGTCAGCGAGGTCTGCGCCTTCCTCGGCCAGCCGACGAAGCCGGACATCTGCAAGAACACGATGACGTAATAATGCCTCGTTCACTGCTTAGCTTTGCGAGCGTTGTGAGCGTTACATTGTGAGCGTTACGTTGTGAGCGTTACGCTGTGAGCGTTCTCAAGCCAGAGCCCGAGCTCAGATAGTTACGATCGCTGCGCCAGAAATGTTGAATCGGGTTCAACATTTGAACGCTGTGTTCAATGCCGTGATTCCGAGTATTTACTTGTAGAAACATTGTAGAAGGTTTTATCTGACGGATTTGATGAAAAATGTGACGACCTTTTACACGATACAATAATCATTGCATCACATTTATTATCACAGTAGGCCATGGAAGTGATGTCAGCTGACATTTCAGAAAATAAATGAGAGTGATTTTTGATCTACTTTTGTCAGACGTCAGGTGTTGTTGTGCTCTCTATTTAAAGATTTTTTTTTATCAAATTTTAATTCATTTTAATTGCAGCCATTTCAAACTTTGCACTGCACACTGAAATATGCCGCCACGATTTTTTTAAAAGTTTGACGTCACGCAATCTCTGATCTCTGATTGGCTGATTACCATACAAGATCCTATTCCATTCAACCATTCATCAAACAAGATTCCATTCAAAAGTTTCCTGCATCCTACAGCCTGGTGAGATGTTTGCTGGCAGAGTGTCCTGCATCCTACAGCCTGGTGAGATGTTTGCTGGCAGAGTGTCCTGCATCCTACAGCCTGGTGAGATGTTTGCTGGCAGAGTGTCCTGCATCCTACAGCCTGGTGAGATGTTTGCTGGCAGAGTGTCCTGCATCCTACAGCCTGGTGAGATGTTTGCTGGCAGAGTGTCGTGCATCCTACAGCCTGGTGAGATGTTTGCTGGCAGAGTGTCCTGCATCCTACAGCCTGGTGAGATGTTTGCTGGCAGAGTGTCCTGCATCCTACAGCCTGGTGAGATGTTTGCTAGCAGAGTGTCCTGCATCCTACAGCCTGGTGAGATGTTTGCTGGCAGCGTGTCCTGCATCCTACAGCCTGGTGAGATATTTGCTGGCAGAGTGTCCTGCATCCTACAGCCTGGTGAGATGTTTGCTGGCAGAGTGTCCTGCATCCTAGAGCCTGGTGAGATGTTTGCTGGCAGAGTGTCCTGCATCCTACAGCCTGGTGAGATATTTGCTGGCAGAGTGTCCTGCATCCTACAGCCTGGTGAGATGTTTGCTAAAAGTAAGGTTAAGAGCTCACCGAGGGATCCCTGGCCTGCGTTCACCAGCGTGTTGGCGGCCTGAACGGATACGAGGCAGCGTTCGGCGCCGTCGCCAACGATGGCCAGACCGTGGCCGGCGATCAACGCGTCGCGCTCCTGCCATTGGTCGGTCGCCACCGCCAGCTCCTCCCCCAGACGGCGATTGGCCCGCGCGAGTTGGTCGTGCGCGCGGCATTTGTCGCGAAGCTCGCGTCCTTGCTGCGCGCTGCCTTCCAGCAAGTCTTCCAGTTGGTCTGCAGACAGGGAGAGTTATTGATGAGCAAGGCAAAATCTTTAATTTCAATTATGGGCGATTTTCAGTGGCTTGTTAATTAGTTAACGGTCTGTTAACTGAATTTCTAGGCATTTCATTGGCAGTAGCCATGGTAATAAACTATTGACGGACCGTTAAAAAGCAAACGGGCAGTTGGAAAATTGGGCCTTAGTGGAGAATAAAAAACACTTGTGTGTTCTTTTTTTTTTGTGTTAATTGTTATTTTTATTTATGAGCGTAGCGAGCAAAGCGAAATATTTAATTTCACTTAGCGGAGAAAAAAACATTTGAATATTTTTTTTTTGATAATGTGTGATTGTTTGCACTCTACAGGCCAAACGGCTGCTCCAAATTTGATGTAAATTTCAGGAATTCATATTTTGTTCTCAACTTAGACCTCCTGCTTTTTTCAGCAAAGTCAATGTAACAGTTTCTTAACTATTAAAAATTTACAAAATATTTCAGAATTTTCAAAACTTTTCTAATTTTTTACGGCCAAAAGTTATTTATATAATCACACCAAACTTAAGAAAAATACAAAGCAAAATGATATGCAGCTGTGCTGAAATTTTTAGATCTAAATCTTATCTTGTTCCTTTTTTATTTGCATTTTTCCAACAATTTTTTATGATTCTTAGCTATTTATCCGTCGAGATTCAAGTGGAAGGTTTCGGTGCGATTACCTTCATATTCTTGTAGGTCTTAAATCTTATCCTCAAGCCTTAAATAAGTACGCTCATCTACAACGCGATAAGATTGAGCTTTGCGATGCCCGAGTTAGTCCAATGCCAGCAAACACCGGTGTCACTGCTGTTGCTAGTGTTGCCACGCTGCTACGATTGTTGGCATTACTATGTGCCTTGCCTAATGCCAGCAAACACCGGTGTCACTGCTGTTGCTAGTGTTGCCACGCTGCTACGATTGTTGGCATTACTATGTGCCTTGCCTAATGCCAGCAAACACCGGTGTCACTGCTGTTGCTAGTGTTGCCACGCTGCTACGATTGTTGGCATTACTATGTGCCTTGCCTAATGCCAGCAAACACCGGTGTCACTGCTGTTGCTAGTGTTGCCACGCTGCTACGATTGTTGGCATTACTATGTGCCTTGCCTAATGCCAGCAAACACCGGTGTCACTGCTGTTGCTAGTGTTGCTACGCTGCTACGGTTGTTGGCATTACTATGTGCCTTGCCTAATGCCAGCAAATACCGGTGTCACTGCTGTTGCTAGTGTTGCCACGCTGCTACGATTGTTGGCATTACTATGTGCCTTGCCTAATGCCAGCAAACACCGGTGTCACTGCTGTTGCTAGTGTTGCCACGCTGCTACGATTGTTGGCATTACTATGTGCCTTGCCTAATGCCAGCAAACACCGGTGTCACTGCTGTTGCTAGTGTTGCTACGCTGCTACGGTTGTTGGCATTACTATGTGCCTTGCCTAATGCCAGCAAACACCGGTGTCACTGCTGTTGCTAGTGTTGCTACGCTGCTACGGTTGTTGGCATTACTATGTGCCTTGCCTAATGCCAGCAAACACCGGTGCCACTGCTGTTGCTAGTGTTGCCACGCTGCTACGATTGTTGGCATTACTATGTGCCTTGCCTAATGCCAGCAAACACCGGTGTCACTGCTGTTGCTAGTGTTGCCACGCTGCTACGATTGTTGGCATTACTATGTGCCTTGCCTAATGCCAGCAAACAACGGTGTTGCTGCTGTTGCTAGTGTTGCTACGCTGCTACGATTGTTGGCATTACTATGTGCCTTGCCTAATGCCAGCAAACACCGGTGTCACTGCTGTTGCTAGTGTTGCTACGCTGCTACGATTGTTGGCATTTCTATGTGCCTTGCCTAATGCCAGCAAACACCGGTGTTGCTGCTGTTGCTAGTGTTGCTACGCTGCTACGATTGTTGGCATTTCTATGTGCCTTGCCTAATGCCAGCAAACACCGGTGTTGCTGCTGTTGCTAGTGTTGCCACGCTGCTACGATTGTTGGCATTGATGATGATAGGAAACATGATATTTCAGCAGCCTCCTGCATGCTACAGCCTGGTGAGATATTCAAAGCAGGGGGGCCAACCTTTGAGCAGACCGAGCTGGTATCCCAGCGACGCTTTCTCGTTGTCGAGTTGAGCATTCTGGATCATCGCCTTGCGAAATTTCTCTTCGAGTTCCTTCAACTCTGCCTGTAAACAAAACAGCGTTAGCCTTGCTCGAAGGTATCCCAACCTAGCCTTGCGTGACAGTATAGAAAATTATTATTATTAATACTTTTATATATTTTTATTTTACCAGATTAAACATAAAAAAGATATTGGCTAGTCAATAGTACATAAATTATATAAAATAATGCTGATTAATAATTTTAAATTTACATTGTACATTTTTAGCGCAGCATCATCAGCGTAAAGTATCTTTACAGCAGTGATTGCGAAGGTAAAGCGATGATCCGAGCTCCGTATCCTAGCAACATGCCGTGTCAAAACTTGAGGTTATAGAAATTGACACTCATCATTGTTTCTGACATTCAAATGAAGAATTTTGAATGATTAATTATTTGCTATTGCGCTGCGATAGTTTAATAACCAGTAAATAAGTAATTAATTAATGGTAAAATGAGCAGGCAATTATGTTGTTTACTTTTCCTCTGCCTCCTTGAACCAATGAGTTTGAAATACTTAGAAATAATATCTAGAACAGAACCTGTCAAATTATACATTAGGTCTTCCTATATAATAGAATTTTGACTGAAATCGGTTGGAAATGGTATCTGATCTCTACTACCGCATTTATAATTAAACAGCTGCGCTAAGTAGTAGTAGGCCGTAGGCCCTAATACAGAAACTGGTAACGATAGCAAGGTATATAGTGATTGGACGAAGAAATATTTCTCAGAGCGGCTGTATTTTTAAGGGCGTAAGCTTGAGTAAGCATCTATTGTTTACCAACACACTTACCTACACTTCGTTTGCGCTATGTGCATATGTTTGCGCTATGCGCATATGTCTGCGCTACGGGCATATGTGCCTGTGCCCTATGGGCACCAAGGTTGAGCGAAGCTCGAGCTTGTTTTTTTAATAATCTATTTTGGGGACAACAAATTTAACAGATTTAAAATTCATGAATTCACTAAAAGAGTAAAAGGCCATTTCAATGGGAATTTTTTTAAATGGGCTGGGATTCTGTTGTTTTGACAACTGGCACCGTGGCGCTGGTCTAATGGCGTCGGTGAATGAAAGGGTGATAATGAACCTAACCTATGGCTAGAAGGGAGGAGGGGAAACCCGGTGCCGGCACGTAGCCTACTCCTGTCGAAAAGCACCGAGGGGACCACCGGCTTTACGTCCCTTCCGAAGGACGGTACAACTCAAACGACAGGATTCCTCCGCTAATCCGTGCTGTCGAGAGGTTGATAAGCAAGGCGAGTGAAGTTGTCGTACTAACTTCAAACCCTCCGACCTCTCTCCCGAACAGAACTGATCGTGTGCATGATGGTCACCCATCTAACAGCGTGATGTTGCTTAACTTCGGTGATCTCAAGAGAACCGGTGTTTCCAACGTTGCCAAACCGTTTGGTTTGGCGAACAACTGTGATTTTACCCAGATTTTACCCAGTAAAATAGTTTAAACTATTATAAATAAAGTAAAAGAATATAAAAGTAAAATAAAATAATATAACATACGTGCTCAGATTACTAAAAGACAGGAGACTTAAGAAATTTGTAACATTTTTGTTCGAACAGATGATATATAATGAAGACTGGCAGCGGAGACCCGCGCCTTCGCTACTATTGCTACCGCCTTTTACTTTTTAGCGCAGCATCATCAGCGTAAAGTATCTTTTTTGTTTATAATGGCAAGACACAGAATGAAATTGGCAAGTTTTTTTGCATTTTTCACATAGAAATACTTGACGGATTCACACGAGACACGGCCCATCGTTCGCGCGGTGAAATTCTACACATATTTCTGGCATTAAAAAGTTACGAAATAGCGCGTAATTTTCACAAAAGGTGTCGGACACCTTGAAAGTAGAAAAAGTGCCACCGGGAACCCAGTATATATAGGTATAATTTTGTAATTGCAACGAAAAACCGGATTTTAGTATTAGATAACGATAATATATATAGGTATAAAATTTAATAAAAAATTAAATGAGCAATCAGTGTTTCTGGTGGAAGCCCACACCAGTTGGCAATTGATGATGGGATAGCTGAGCAGGAAAAATGTACGTCCGAACCAGGATATGAACCCGGGACCTTCCGCTTGCCGGGCGGTGGCTCTGACCACCGAGCTATCCGGCCGCACAAGATTCCTGCTTCGCTGGGTTTCCTCACCCTCACCCGCACATTTTTCCTGCTCAGTTATCCTATCAAAAAATTAAATGATATATAACAGATGATGGATAAGATATAAGCCGACGACGGAGGCGTGTCTTTACCCGCGTGTCTCGCAAGCCGCCGCCCCCCTCGTCCAGCGAGTCCTCGGAGCTCCGCCTGCCGCCGTGGCCCGCCCCCGAGGGGCGTGTCCTCGGGACGGAACGCGGCGTCGACTCCGCCCCCGGCCCGCCGGACTCCGCCTCCTTCTGCTGGCGCTCGACTTCGCGCATGCGGATGTCCCGCGCCTCCGCCCGAGCCTGCCGTCGCGCCGCCAGCCGAGCCTCAGCCTGCACAGCGAACACATCGTTGAGTGACATAACCTCAATTTAACCCGGCACTAACCTCAATCTCACTTTTACAAGTCACGGGTCTCGTTTGGACACTATCAGAGCCAAGTGAATAGGTGAAAGTATTAAATCATTTTTAAAAAGATAGGCACGCTGTAAAATTCGTCCACGATGGCGTGGACATCTTCAGGACTCTGATTGATTGATTGATTGATTACTAACGACGCACTGTTTTGACAGCTGGCCCTGTGTGGCGCTGGTCTATAGTGAAACTAGTCAAAGTTCCAGACTTCCAGCTTATTTTTACAAGGGCATCGCGGTAGGAAAGAAAAATGCGCGAGACGGGGAAATTATTCAGCTAACTTACGGCCCATTCACAACCAACCAAGCAGTAGCCGTTAACATAAACGCAAACTTAATGAAAATGCGCACGAAACCATAATAAATAGGTACGCCAATCAGATTGTTTCTAAGCCAGCGTCATTTTTTCAGCTTGTTTCCATCGCTAATTACCTCAAAAGTAGACGATGAGCCCGATCATTGATTGTTGGAAGACTCAAGGGAAATGAGTTTAGGCTAATCTGACAGCTGACTCAGAAAATAAATTCTCCGCCACTTGACTCGACTAACCATCGAAATCCAGCAGGCTGTGGAGAGAATGAATCTCATCTTATTGGTTCTCCGTTACTTCAAACTTAGACGTTGACATATGTCTTTGGCTCGGTCAACATTTCGAATACGGTGCGTAAAGCTTAAGTCGTTAAGTTAGTTGTGAATGCTTTTAAGTGCATGTTTACAAAGTATTTTACATTAACATCTAAAATTACAGCATGAGTTGTTTGTGAATGGGTCTTTAGATACCTACTATCTTACCTAATTATGACACTTTCACCTTGCAGTTTAACAGATTAAAAAGATATTTTACAACGGCGAGGTGAATCTTGCCCCTAATCCTTCACGGGCTAAGTTCTTCCCACTCGAATTTTCCAGCAGGAATGCCAAGGAATTCTCAAGGAAGTTGACACCAGCCACTCCCACTTCTGAACAGCAGACAAGTCAACAATTCGATCACCTACTTGATCTGTGCTCTGGTCCAAATACGCGAAGATGACATCGTCCTGGTCATCTTCGTTGAGACCGTCGTGGTCCATGATCTGTGTAATCCCTAGAGATCCGAGCCAAGATCTAGCGATGAGGAAGATGTACTAAGATGACGTGTGTGTGCTCGAGTTGCTCTACCCAATGGCCTTGATCACACTGCTTTAAGCGAACGTCTTGACTTGACTTGAAGGACGGCAACTTCACCCTCGGCGAACATCGTCGTCTCGAACAAGATAACAGCCGAAGCCGATGCCGATAACAGATCTGCTGATAACGCGATAAGCGAACCGCGCGAACAAATTCGAAGAGCGCAAAATATTACGTCGCCGCACAGCAGCGTTTGACGGCGAAGTTGACTCACCTCTTTCGCGATTTGATCGAGGGCTTGATCCTCGGCAGACGTTTTGGTCGCCGCTCGCTTTCGTCCGCCGCTTTGCGTCGTGTCCATCGCGATTTTTGATCGCTTTTTTGCCCGGCTGTCGATTTGCAACGAATGCGAAACAAGTAACTCACAGAAGGTCCATCACCGATGCAGGGAGCAGCGATTTACCGAAGTTGTCGCCGGGGCCTCGTGCATCGCACACACGAGGTGGGCGCACGTTTTTAACGTCGCGCGCAACGTTGCTCGACGTTTCGCCTGCTGATCGGCGCCAATTCGCGACGAGTTGCGATTTATATGAGCATGTGTTCAGAGGCGGACTGCAATTTGCGGTAGACGGCAGACATCTTGGGTTCGCTCGTTTCGCTCGTCGTGCGGGTTTCGCCGTCGCGTGCTAGGTGGCAGCACTTTTGCCAGTCATTGAGTAAAGATTTTGAATTTGTGGCTAGAAAATATTGCTGAAAAGGTGAATAGAATTGGATGCACTCAGTAAAATACGAAAATTAAGCAAAAGATGTTCATCGGGAAAATCAAAAATTTGTCTTACCGCCTCTCTAGCAAATATATGAAAAACCGGGATTTTAAAAAGGAACCGCTTGAAAAACATGGCCGCCCGCCATCTGTCAGATTACAACCAAACATGGCGGCACATTCCGAGAAGGCTCGTCAGGAAAGCGAAATGTCCACGAAAATGCCCCCTCCGTTTGGAAATTAGGCGTGAAAAGCGTGCGTGTGCGTGGTTCCGCTCGGCGCGTGTCATGTTACCGCCATGCTAGCCGCGAAAACCCACTCGGAGCCTGGCAAATGTCGTGAGTACCACCGTCCGTCCCTGTATCAGAAAAACCATCACACATTTCAGCCCTACATTCTCTGCAATTCCAGGCGAAAACATTCCGAGCCACGGCCTCGTGGCCGCTCAACGCCCGTCGGCCTCCTACGCGACTCCCGACACTTCTCAAAGCGATGGCTACTTCGTTTCGGAGCCGTCAACCGAGGAAACGGCCCCGCCGCAAAACGAAAACCTTCCGACACCTAGCGACGCGAAGCTCCCTGACTACGTTCCCGCCGGCTACGTCTCGCCAATCCATCCCGCGGCAAACGAAGCCGTCCGTCCTTCGCCCGCCGTTGTGTCGGCTTCGAATGTGGACGCCGAGATGGTGTTCTCCGATGACACGCTGGACCTAGAACAGGACGACGCTTGCTGCCAAGACATAGTGGTTGTGCCGAGTTTTTTGGATGAGTGCGGGGAGGCTGCGGGGGGCGGCGACGATGAGGGAGCGTGCGGAGTGACGTTGCCGAGCGCGGAGGGGCTGGCCACCGACGGGAACGAAGGAAGCGTCGAGGAAGCCAGCGTCGTTCGCACCCAGGACGCTCTACGAAGGTGACGTTTCCAACACTGTCTTACCATTGTTAGAAATACTGATCGGAAAGTGTGAATTTCTCTAGTGTAGGTAGCGGTTAGTGTGAAAATCCCTCGTTTTGATTGTTTTTTAATCAAAACCCTTTAGAATAACGCATATTCACCAAATATAAATTGTCGAAAACCACCCTCATGGCCCATGATATTCGAGCACCGAAAATCGTGAGTATCTCGCCCAAAAACGCCTCCCGTCATATAAACGCGACGGATTGCAAAGTTTCACAACAACTTGCTGGCTCGCTACAGCCAGCCGCATTTCGGGGAAGTCCCGCGATTGCGAAACTGATCATAAAAATTGTGTATTTTTTTTGAACACATTTAATTGAAACTATAAAATTGAACCTGAAAATTATACTAAACATAAATTAAATTATAAAAATATTATAAAAAATAATAAAAACTGTAAGCTATTGGTTTACAAAGTTATCTTTTTACCCATACTTTTGTATGGGTGCGTTACTTGCACGTTGAATGGGAAACTAGAAGATTTGTTGCAAGGATCAGGAATGAAGTTTGAGAGAAGTATGGCTGGTGTGACGAAGTTGGATAAGCAGAGGAGTTGGGAACTGAGGAAAATAATGGGAGTTGAAAGTTTAAGATTTAGAGTAGGCAAAGAAAGATTGAGTTGGTTTGCAAAATTGAAAAGGATGGAAGAAAGCAGGATAGAAAAAACATTTTTGGATGAAGAATATAAGAAACGAAGAGTGGGAAGGCCCAGAGAAAGATGGATTATGCAGGTTAGAAGAGATGTTGAAGAGAGAGGTGAAGAGTGGGAAAAGGTTGTTGAAAAGGAAAGATGGTGGGAAAATAAAGGAAGGTGGAAAAAATTGTTCGAACGAAGGGAAGAAGATGGCGGGGAAGATGGAGAGAGAGAGAGAGAGAGGGAATGATTGTGTTCTTAGGGCCGGTTTTACAACTTTTGTCAACTCTGGGTTAAGCACAGTGTTGCCAACTTCAGGGAAATTTCCCTAGATCTAGGGAAATTGAAATGCTGTCAAGGAATAAGGGAATTTTGTTTAAATCTAGGGAATTTTGAATATTTTGAATGTTTTACCCTACAGCACTTGAAAAAGTGAACTTGATTATTAGTGCTAAAGAGTACACACTTTATTATATTATAAATATAAACTCATTATTATTCAATAATCTAAAATTGTCATTTAACTGAACCTTCGTTTTATCAGGTAAATCCAAACACCAAATCACCAATCGAGTATTGCTTGTTAGTACTTACAATAATCTTGCCTTGTAAATTATTTGTATCTTTATTTTATTAGGTAGATACCAAAGTACTGATCATGTATTAGTCAGAACATGATGTGATGATTTTAACAAGTGTAATTTCCAAGCCTTACTATAACGATTGTAACGATAGTAAAGGTTTGATACATTTTAATGTCGATATTGTGTGATGCCTAGCCGTGTATGGTCTCAAATCACTATTCAATGCAATAAAATTTTGTTGTATTGCAATTGACCTACCAAATACCTTTCCAACTACCTATATTTAATGTACAAAATAGACGCTTTTTTGTGAATTTAGAGGTCAGGGAAATCTAGGGAAATTTCGTCGCGTTTTCAGGGAAAATAACATCGATCAGGTTGGCAGCACTGGTTAAGCATCTAACCCCTAGAAACAAATGAATTCCACTGCATCCCATTGGCCGTTGCCATAACAAATAACTTAACTCCCACTTTAACCTGGAGTTGGCAAAATTGTAAAATCGGGCCTTAGGGGATGGTGGGTTCTTGGCAGGAATCTACCGAGGTATCCATGTGCCCGTGGGAATCCATCGAGGTATCCATGTGCCCGTGGGAATCCATCGAGGTATCCATGTGCCCGTGGGAATCCATCGAGGTATCCATGTGCCCGTGGGAATCCATCGAGGTATCCATGTGCCCGTGGGAATCCATCGAGGTATCCATGTGCCCGTGGGAATCCATCGAGGTATCCATGTGCCCGTGGGAATCCATCGAGGTATCCATGTGCCCGTGGGAATCCATCGAGGTATCCATGTGCCCGTGGGAAAATTCTACCTGTTATTGTAATGTGATAAAGAAATATATTATATGGTTAAAAAAATATAATATGTATATATTAAATTTACTTGAACGTCATGATGCAGTTAAAGTGAATGTCATGACGCAGCTAAAGTGAATGTCATGACGCAGCTAAAGTGAACGTCATGACGCAGATAAAGTGAACGTCGTGACGCAGTTAAAGTGAACGTCATGACGCAGCTAAAGTGAACGTCATGACGCAGCTAAAGTGAACGTCATGACGCAGCTAAAGTGAACGTCATGACGCAGCTTAAGTGAACATCATGACGCAGCTAAAGTGAACGTCATGACGCAGCTAAAGTGAACGTCATGACGCAGCTTAAGTGAACGTCATGACGCAGCTAAAGTGAACGTCATGACGCAGCTAAAGTGAACGTCATGACGCAGCTTAAGTGAACGTCGTGACTCAACTTAAGTGAACGTCATGACGCAGTTAAAACGAACCTCATGACGCAGTTAAAGTGAAAGTCATGACGCGGTTAAAATGAACGTCATGACGTAGTTAAAGTGGATTTCGTGACGTGGTTAAAATAAAATTCATAATGCGGTTGAATTGAACGTCATGACGCAGTTAAATTGAAATTCATGACGCAGTTACAGTGAACGTCATGACGCAGTTAAAAAAACATCGTGCCGCGTTTGTTTCCAGGCTGCAGTGCAACAAGCTGACGGTGGCTGGACGAGCCAGCGTCGCCGGCGCCGGCCGCCAGGAGCGCTTCTGTCTTCGCTGGACGATTCAACAGGCTGTCTCCAACAACGACCTCATCGCGCTCTGCCGGCCACAAGGTAAACTCCGCTCCCCAAAATCCCCTTTTACACGGTCACATGTTTTGTCAAACCCTTGTACAGCAGTCTTGTATACAACCGCCTATGACCGTGTTAAGCCCCTTTTACACGGTCACATGTTTTGTCAAACCCTTGTACAGCAGTCTTGTATACAACCGCCTATGACCGTGTTAAGCCCCTTTTTCACGGTCTTCTGTTTTTTCAAACCCTTTTACAGCAGTCTTGTATACAACCGCCTAAGACCGTGTTAAGCCCCTTTTACACGGTCACATGTTTTGTCAAACCCTTGTACAGCAGTCTTGTATACAACCGCCTATGACCGTGTTGAGCCCCTTTTACACGGTCACATGTTTTGCCAAACCGTTGTACAGCAGTCTTGTATACAACCGCCTATGACCGTGTTAAGCCCCTTTTACACGGTCACGTGTTTTTTCAAACCCTTGTACAGCAGTCTTGTGTACAACCGCCTATGACCGTGTTAAGCCCCTTTTTCACGGTCTTCTGTTTTTTCAAACCCTTTTACAGCAGTCTTGTATACAACCGCCTAAGACCGTGTTAAGCCCCTTTTACACGGTCACATGTTTTGTCAAACCCTTGTACAGCAGTCTTGTATACAACCGCCTATGACCGTGTTGAGCCCCTTTTACACGGTCACATGTTTTGTGAAACCCTTTTACAGCAGTCTTGTATACAACCGCCTATGACCGTGTTAAGCCCCTTTTACACGGTCACATGTTTTGTCAAACCCTTGTACAGAAGTCTTGTATACAACCGCCTATGACCGTGTTAAGCCCCTTTTACACGGTCACATGTTTTGTCAAACCCTTGTACAGCAGTCTTGTATACAACCGCCTAAGACCGTGTTAAGCCCCTTTTACACGGTCACACGTGTTTTTTCAAACCCTTGTACAGCAGTCTTGTATACAACCGCCTAAGACCGTGTTAAGCCCCTTTTACACGGTCACATGTTTTGTCAAACCCTTGTACAGCAGTCTTGTATACAACCGCCTATGACCGTGTTGAGCCCCTTTTACACGGTCACATGTTTTGTGAAACCCTTGTACAGCAGTCTTGTATACAACCGCCTATGACCGTGTTAAGCCCCTTTTACACGGTCACATGTTTTGTGAAACCCTTTTACAGCAGTCTTGTATACAACCGCCTATGACCGTGTTAAGCCCCTTTTACACGGTCACGTGTTTTGTCAAACCCTTGTACAGAAGTCTTGTATACAACCGCCTATGACCGTGTTAAGCCCCTTTTACACGGTCACATGTGTTGTCAAACCCTTGTACAGCAGTCTTGTATACAACCGCCTATGACCGTGTTAAGCCCCTTTTACACGGTCACATGTGTTGTCAAACCCTTGTACAGCAGTCTTGTATACAACCGCCTATGACCGTGTTAAGCCCCTTTAGCACGGTCACATGTTTTGTAAAACCCTTGTACAGCAGTCTTGTATAAAACCGCCTATGACCTTGTTAAGCCCCTTTTACACGGTCACATGTTTTGTAAAACCCTTGTACAGCTGTCTTGTATAAAACCGCCTTTGACCGTGTTAAGCCCCTTTAGCACGGTCACATGTTTTGTCAAACCCTTGTACAGCAGTCTTGTATACAACCGCCAATGACCGTGTTAAGCCCCTTTAGCACGGTCACATGTTTTGTCAAACCCTTGTACAGCAGTCTTGTATACAACCGCCTATGACCGTGTTGAGCCCCTTTTACACGGTCACATGTTTTGTGAAACCCTTTTACAGCAGTCTTGTATACAACCGCCTATGACCGTGTTAAGCCCCTTTTACACGGTCACATGTTTTGTCAAACCCTTGTACAGCAGTCTTGTATACAACCGCCTATGACCGTGTTGAGCCCCTTTTACATGGTCACATGTTTTGTGAAACCCTTTTACAGCAGTCTTGTATACAACCGCCTATGACCGTGTTAAGCCCCTTTTACACGGTCACATGTTTTGTCAAACTCTTGTTCAGCAGTCTTGTATACAACCGCCTATGACCGTGTTAAGCCCCTTTTACACGGTCACATGTTTTGTCAAACCCTTGTACAGCAGTCTTGTATACAACCGCCTATGACCGTGTTAAGCCCCTTTTACACGGTCACATGTGTTGTCAAACCCTTGTACAGCAGTCTTGTATACAACCGCCTATGACCGTGTTAAGCCCCTTTAGCACGGTCACATGTTTTGTAAAACCCTTGTACAGCAGTCTTGTATAAAACCGCCTATGACCGTGTTAAGCCCCTTTTACACGGTCACATGTTTTGTAAAACCCTTGTACAGCAGTCTTGTATAAAACCGCCTTTGACCGTGTTAAGCCCCTTTTACACGGTCACATGTTTTGTCAAACCCTTGTACAGCAGTCTTGTATACAACCGCCTATGACCGTGTTAAGCCCCTTTAGCACGGTCACGTGTTTTGTCAAACCCTTGTACAGCAGTCTTGTATACAACCGCCTCTGACCATGTTAAGCCCCTTTAGCACGGTCACGTGTTTTGTCAAACCCTTGTACAGCAGTCTTGTATACAAACGCCTATGACCGTGTTAAGCCCCTTTTACACGGTCACATGTTTTGTCAAACCCTTGTACAGCAGTCTTGAATACAACCGCCTATGACCGTGTTAAGCCCCTTTTACACGGTCACATGTTTCGTCAAACCCTTGTACAGCAGTCTTGTATACAACCGCCTATGACCGTGTTAAGCCTCTTTTACACGGTCACATGTCTTGTAAAACCCCTGCTTTTCGTGCATGAAGTATTTTGCTAATCGGAAAAATAAAATGTCTTCGTAAAAATAAAGAAATAATTGATCATTAAAGCACCGTTTTCAACAATATGATTGTCAAATGTTTTCCGTTTGGATTTCCTCAGGAAGATTACGGCTCGCTCATCCTGCAACGAGTGTAGGCTCTACTAATCGTTTACCTTGTCTCCACAAATCTGTACATAACAATTAATCGTTTCAATCCAACAAATTCAGACAAGATATTTACATGATTCAAACTTTCACGTCCAACAAGTCCATTACAATAGTACAAGGTAAACAATTAGTAGAGCCTACACTCGTTGCAGGATGAGCGAGCCGTAATCTCCACGAGGAAATCCAAACGGAAAACATTTGACAACCATATAATAAGCCGAGGATAAATCGGTATTGAAACCGTTTAGAGGTAATAAGTAATTTTATTTTTCTGATTAGCAAAATACTTCATGAACAAATCTGAAACTCGGGCAATTCGCTTATCTTGTTATCATATATATTCAATCCAAATTTGGTGCGGATCGGTTAATTAGTTACGAAGCTAGTACCAAAAAACTCAAAAATTTAGGGTTCTTGCTCATTAAAACAAAATGGGTGGCCAGATTTTGCTCAAAAACTATACAGCACCTCGCTGAGTCACCACGAACGTTTTTGCCAAATTTCGTAACGATCTGAGACCTTTAAGTAGGCCTGCTCGTTTTTGTTACAAAAAAAAATCCAAACGCTTTTCTTTCCCTTATGTTGTGAAATTGAAGGATTTCGCTCGCTTCGCTCGCTCATTCAAAAATTACAAGACAATACAAATACATAACAATAACCCTACTTTGTTTCAGATGAAAGCAGCCAGGACTCGTTGCTAGCAGCGCTGCGTGGAGTTGCCGGAGATAATCGCCGAGAAGCGCTGTGGCTGGTCGACTTGTCCGCGCTGGCGCTGAGACCCAACGAACAGCTCTGTTTCCGATATCTCAACCCCCATTGGCTGTGTCTCGCCCAATCAGACGTCTTCTCCGTTCACGCCAGGAAGGTTAGCTTCATACATAGTTTACGTCAAGGGGCTTCAGCACTACAAGAATATCTTAAACATAACCTAGAAGCGTGAGAACCCTTGTGTCAGTTTAACTGTCCGTTAATCTGAATTAAAGTCACCACTGCCAGACTTTTCAATAGTTTGCCATACTTAATTGTAATGAATAATTATTTTTATTATAATTGTAATTATTAATTTTAATTAAAATATCCAGTGATAATTTAGCAGCTTTCTCAATGACGTTACCTGAAAATATGATGCAGCCGTTGTGAAATTATTTGAATATTTCAAAACGTAAAAATCGATTTAAAGAAAAACTATTCAATTGATTTGGTTCAAATTAACACAGTATCTTCTTCTTACGACTTTAAATGCACACAGTAAATTTTGTGAACACCGGTTGAAGATAAAGTTGCTTTAGTTGCAAAAAACTGAAAAAGCGCTAAAAAAAATTGCTAAAAAACCGTCATAAAAAGCGCCATTTTCAAGAAAAGTACTTAACATACAACAATGAAATTTTTACACAAACATTGAAATGTGAGGGTCAACATATCCTGAAAGTTTCGTCAAAGTATATTCAGACCCTTGGCCTCCAGAGTGCAAAACGTGTTTTAAAAAAACTGAAAAATTTCGTAAAAACTTAATAACATCAAATTTACTCGTCCGATTTGCTTCAAAAACTTGGCAGATATCAGTTCAGAGAAAACGAATGTCCATATAAATTTTCATCAAAATCGGTTCTGGCATTTGGCCTGTAGAGCGCAAACAAAGGCACAAAAAAAAATATAAAAAATATAAAAAAATATACAGATTTTTTTAGCAGTTAAGTGTAATTGAAGATTTCGCTTCACCCGCCACGCTCTTTCCGCTCATCAACAACCAAACCACAACCTAAAATCTTTGCTTTTCCGTTCAACAGGACACTTCAGAGAGCGGGGACTCGGACTGCGGTGTCGACCAATCAGCACGGACGTCATCTTCAGCCCCGCCCCTCCCCCCCCGCCACCCGCCCCTCGAGCGCACCTCCCCCCGGCGGCCTCCGCCCCCCTCGGTGTGCCGTCGCCGCAAGCCGCCGCCCCCAGCTCCGCCCCCAGCGCAGACCACGCCCCCTTCCGTCGTCCACGCTGGCCACAACCCTCACGACGACTTCCGCTTCGAAATCGTCGACACGGACGAGGACGCGGTCGCGGAAACCACGCAGGTGAGGTGACGCTTCCGAGACAAGAAAAGTAGCTTGAATAAATTCAAGCTACGATTCGTTTGTAATTCCATTACTAGGGCTTCGCGAAGGCTCACTTTCGCGTTGTAGATGAGCGTACTTATGAAGGGCTTGAGGATAATCGCACTAAACCTTCCTCTTGAATCTCAAGGGATAAATAGTTAAGAACCATAAAAAATTTGTCGGAAAAATGCGAATTTAAAGGACCAAGATTAGATGAAGATCCAAAAACTTTGGCACAGCTGCAAATTAATTTGCCTAATATGTTTCTTAAGTTTGGTGTGATTATATAAATAACTGTCGGCCGTAAAAAATAAGAAAAGTTTTGAAAATTCTGAAATATTTTGTAAATTTTGAATAGTTAAGAAACTGTAACCCCGACTTTGCTGAAAAAAGCAGGGGGTCCAAGTTGAGAACACAATACGGTTTCCTGAAATTTGCATCAAAATCGGAGCAGCCGTTTGGCCTGAAGAGCGCGAACAAACGCACAAAAAAAAAATTCTCCTCTAAGTGCAATTGAAGATGTCGCCTCGCTCGCTACGCTCATCAAAAACCAGGGAAGCCGACGGTCCTCCGGTTAACCGAGTCGGTTACGGCATTATCCGGAAAAAATTTTAACTATCCAGAGAATAAAAAAATAAAATAAAAAAATGTTTTTGACGTGTCGAGTCCCGGGCAGAAATGGATTCTCCACCTCCCAAGCGACTTGCAAATGGACAAATGAACGGGTTTTTTAAAAGTTTATTAAAAAGTGTCAGGCAGTAAGTTAGGTTAACACTCATCTAATCGTTTTGAGGATGAGCGTAATACTTATGCTCACCCACAACTTGATTATATTGCCTGTGCGCATAGCCAAGAGGCTTATATGATCAATTTAAAATGTTTGTTCGGCGTTAAATTATCACCTTTATTGATGACATTTGAAATTGTGCTTTCGTGAAATTACTCGAAAATTTTAAACGTAAAAATAGATTTTAAGAAAAACTACTCAACTAATTTGCTTCAAAATAACAGACAGTACTTTCATCTTCAGATTTTTCACGCACACAGTAAAATTTGTAAACATCAGTTGAAAATAAAGGTGATTTTGGTCCATAAAACTGCAAAAACGCAAAAAAAAACGCAAAAAAATGTCATAAAAGCGTCATTTTTCAAAAAAAGTGCTTAAGAAACAGCAATTAAATTTTTACACACACATAAAATCGTGACGGTCAACATATCCACATAACATATAACATACTCACCGATGCTGTAAGACCAGTGCCACAGGGCCAGTTGTCAAACAAGTGCGTCATTAAACACCATAAAACAACAACAACAACAACCGATTCCCAGCGCCCGTTGTCCCAGGGTCGACTCAAGTCGGGGTTAACTTTTACTTGTTCCACCCGATGCCAAAATTGCATGATATGGCTGATTCCTGATCCCCTCGCCTTGCTTATCAACCTCTCGACAGCACGGATTAGTGGAGGAATCCTGTCGTTCGAGTTGTACCGTCCTTCGGAAGGGACGTAAAGCCGGTGGTCCCCTCGGTGCTTTTCAACAGGAGTAGGCTACGTGCCGGCACCGGGTTTACCCTCCTCCCTTCTAGCCATAGGTTAGGTTTACCATCACCCTTTCATTCACCGACGCCGTTAGACCAGCGCCACAGGGCCAGTTGTCAAAACAGTGCGTCGTTAAACACCTTTACCAACTAAAAACACACAAACAACCAATTCCCACCACTAATCGTGTCTGATAACCGCACTAACCGCACTAATTTCCAGCGCCCGTTGTCCCGGGGTCGACTCCGCTCGCTGTGGGACCTGGACTCGCCGTCGGCTCCGCCCCCTGCACTTGGCTCCGCCCCCTCGCCGCCATCAACGGAGTCGGTCCGCCCACATCGGCCGCTGTCCCGCCCCGTCTGTCCGGCCACGCCCACTCACCGGCCGCGGACCAATCAGAGCCAGCCGCCAGCCGAGGTCACGCCTCCGCGGCGCACGCGCAACGCTCACGGTGAGGCGGCTTTAACCTCACTTTCTTGTGACGTGATGATACAACTTTGTGGACAAATTTCTAACAAGGAGGTCTTTCGTAAGATACCTACCCACTGTTATCTATCACTTGTGCATCTTCTGGCCTTTAACTATGTACTTACTCAATTACTAGGCTATGCAAACACTCAAATAGCCGTGTTGAGGATGAGCGTTATACTAACGCTCACCCTCAACGTGATTATATTGCGCGTGCGCATAGCCTAAATGTGTGAAAGACATATTTTCGGGCGTTAACTAAGCAGCTTTCTCAATGACATTCGTTACCTGAAAATATCATGATGTAGCCTTCGTGAAACCATCCGAATGTTTGAAAAAGGATGCCAGGTTAGCAAGACTTAAAAAAAATTTTAACATTGTTTGGCATTCAGATGTTTTTAAAAGGACTGAAATAATTTGTGGACAGGTTGCCAGGATGTATAGAAGTTAGCAAGACTTTAAAAAAAAATAGTTGTCAATGTTTGGCGTTAAGAATATTTTAAGGGACGAGGATAATCTGTGGTTGGCAGGATGTAAAGAAGTTACCAGGACGTAAAAAAAATGTTAAAAGTGTTACAGGGCGTTAAGAAGTAAGTAAAGGACATAAATAATCTGTGGTTGGCAGGATGTAAAGATGTTACCAGGTTTCCAGAAGATTAGACGCCTGACTGATGTTGATGTCTTTGCAGGCTCCGTCCCAGCGGAGTCTACGCCCTCGCACCGCCCCTCCCTGCCGGGGGCGGGGGCGGGGGCGGGGGCGGGGGCGGGGGCGGACGCCGACCCCGTGCTGCCCCTCCGACACCTCGCCTCCGCCCGGCTGCCGTCCATCCCGGAAAGAAATGGCGTCGACGAGGATCCCTTGCCGCCCAGTAAGCATAGCTTGAAGTTGGGATGCACCAACTGTACTTTAATAATCATCATTAAATTTTAAATGAACAGACATTTTTGAAGGCTTAATATCACGCGCTGGCCAGCCATACCAATGCTCTTATAATTTATTTTATTTTATATATTATTTATATTATTATATATTATATATATATATATATATATATATAATATAATCTTCCTCTTCCTCTTCCTCTTCCTCTTCCTCTTCCTCTTCCTCTTCCTCTTCATCTTCCTCTTCCTCTTCCTCTTCCTCTTCCTCTTCCTCTTCTTCTTCCTCTTTTTCACACATTTTCTTCCATCCTATAACATCTTCCCACCTTTTCTCTTTCCTTCTCTCGACATCTTCTTCTATTAAATTTATCCATTTCATTCTTTGTCTTCCCACTCTTCTCTTTCCACTCTCTGCCTCTTCAAATTCTTTTCTTGGGATCCTTTTACCCTCCATCCTCTTCAAATGCCCAAACCATTTTGTAACCAACTGTCCTAAAATAAAACTGTCCTTAAAAAAAATGCACTTAACCAAAACTTTACTAAAATTATCTGCACTCAAATCGAACTGTCCTAAAAGTCAATGTTGTTGCTTTTAACGTACTTCGCAGAGGCAGCATTCGATCGTCTGGTCAACACAAAAATTGGGTTGTGAAGTTGGGTTGGGTCAGGAAAGGTAGGATTAGTGGGTGTGGGGGGGGGGGAGGAATTTACTTTGAAATATTTTGCCTTGTGGCCCGTTTCTGCCAGCTATCGGCCGTTTAACCGCAAGGTTCGCTGCAAACGCTGCCTCTGCGTAGTACGTTAAAAGCAAAAACATTGACTTTTAGGACAGTTCGATTTTAGTGCAGATAATTTTTAGGACAGATTTTTTTAGTAGAGTTTTTTTTTAGTACAGATTGCTTTTACTTCAAAGTTGTTTTAGTGCAGTTTTATTTTTTAATCTTACATCAAAACAGTCTCATCGAACGATATAATCCTTGTACTTAATCTCATATCAAAACAGTCTCATCGAACGATATAATCCTTGTACTTAATCTCACATCAAAGCAGTCTCATCGAACGATATAATCCTTGTACTTAATCTCACATCAAAGCAGTCTCATCGAACGATATAATCCTTGTACTTAATCTCACATCAAAGCAGTCTCATCGAACGATATAATCCTTGTACTTAATCTCACTTCAAAACAGTCTCATCGAACGAAATAATCCTTGTACTTAATCTCACATCAAAACAGTCTCATCGAACGATATAATCCTTGTACTTAATCTCACATCAAAGCAGTCTCATCGAACGATATAATCCTTGTACTTAATCTCACATCAAAGCAGTCTCATCGAACGATATAATCCTTGTACTTAATCTCACTTCAAAACAGTCTCATCGAACGATATAATCCTTGTACTTAATCTCACATCAAAACAGTCTCATCGAACGATATAATCCTTGTTCTTAATCTCACATCAAAACAGTCTCATCGAACGATATAATCCTAGTCAGAGCCAACTCTGTCGCGGGGACGTCGAATACACTTGCACTGGATGCCTGTGTAGAACTCGTAGCATTACGAGTCGCTTCTTCCCCTTCTCTCCCGAGAGAGCCCTTTCCTCACCCAGCGAAGCAGGAATCTTGTGTGGCCGGATAGCTCAGTGGTCAGAGCCACCGCCCGGCAAGCGGAAGGTCCCGGGTTCATATCCCGGCTCGAACGCACTTTTTTCCTGTTCAGCTATCCCATCAAAACGGGGGATCTTCACTATTAACACTATTCTAGGAAAACCCCCAAAAACTCGGGCACACAAAATGGCCTTCCTTCCTTGAAGATCACTATCCGCCGATCTGTTGGCAGGTTGGGAAGCTCGCATGGACTCTCACGGACGCATCTTCTACCTGGACCACGCACAACGCACGACCTCATGGCAACGGCCGAGCGGACGGAGATCGAGTCCGACGGGTCCGAGGTCGGCAGCCGACGCGCAACGAGCGCAGCTGGACCGACGGTATCTCTCTATTCGACGGACCATGCGATCCGGGGACGTCCCACCGGACACGGTAGCTACACTCTGCTTGCGTCAAGCATTAAACTTAGTTCTATCATTGCTATCATGTTCTTAGTTTTGTGTCAAACATTAACCCTAGATGATTGTAAGTAACAAAATATCAAATCCAAGATAGAAATGCAAAGTGGTTCAGAGCCATATGGTGATTGGAAACAGATGTGAACGGATTGTGCTCTGTTCAAACGTTGTGGCGGTCCTAAAAAGGACCTTGTCGATAGTCGCCGTTTTGTCCGCGATGGCGTGGACATCTTCAGGACTAGGATGATGAGCTGCCGCTAGACGCTGCCTTATATGCACCAGGGGGTGGTCCAGGTGGACCGTTCTCGCCCCGATACTGTACCGCTGCATGCCGGCCCGTGATTGGTCGTGACCCCTGGAGCGCGCAGCCGCCGCGCGTGTGCTAAGAGGACCCTTCTCGCCCCGGTCCTGGAGCGGGGAATGCCGGCCTGTGATTGGCGCCAGGTCCCTAGCGCGCATGCGTCGCGCCGGTGCTAGGACCGTTCTCACCCCGTTCTCGTTCTCGTTCTCGACCGTTCTTGTTCTCGGGTCGAGAAAACAAAATTTACATCCGCTCCGGGATTAGAATCCGGGTCTTTGCCTGCCCGGGGCCCTGCACTTATCCATTGTGCTACACGGACAACCAAATGTGGAATTGATATTAAGTTTATTTGAGTTGTTGGGCTCCATGGAGATAGAAACAGGACTATGAATGAACATAGAAGGCAATGAATCTAGTGACGCTATGCTGCAATCACACGCCAACAACTCGACTAACCCCGATTATAACGTGGCTCCATGGAGATAGAAACAGGACTCTGAATGAACATAGAAGGCGGTGAATCTAGTGACGCTATGCTGCAATCACACGCCAACAACTCGACTAACCCCGATTATAACGTGGCTCCATGGAGATAGAAACAGGACTATGAATGAACATAGAAGGCGGTGAATCTAGTGACGCTATGCTGCAATCACACGCCAACAACTCGACTAACCCCGATTATAACGTGGCTCCATGGAGATAGAAACAGGACTCTGAATGAACATAGAAGCTGGTGAATCCTGTGACGCTACGCTGCAATCACACGCCAACAACTCGACTTACCCCGATTATGACGTGGCTCCATGGAGATAGAAACTGGACTATGAATGAACATAGAAGGTGGTGAATCTAGTGACGCTATGCTGCAATCACACGCCAACAACTCGACTAACCCCGATTATAACGTGGCTCCATGGAGATAGAAACAGGACTATGAATCAACATAGAAGGCCCTGAATTAGTGAAATTTAGGATTTTTTTTTTGTTTCTTATAATCATTAGCAACCGTAAATGCATCGAGTATTTGCATTTTACCATTAAATTCACGCCTACATCGCTCCATGTCCGACCACCGAAGTTAAGCAACAACGGGCGTTATGCGGTGACCAACAATGAACGTGGTCGTTGTTTTGCAGAGCGAGCCGTGCTGCCTGTTTCTCTGCCGGCCGGACTTCTTCACGCTGCTTCATCAAACCCCGGACGCGCTGCGCCTGTACTCGAGCAGCGCCGGCTTGAAGCACATGGTCGTCCGAATCCGCCGAGACCCGGCCTCGTTCCCGCGGTATCGACACAACCGCGAGCTTGTCGCGTTGGTCAACCTGTTTGCTCAGGAACACCGGCCGCTGCCGCCGGGATACGTGGCCAAGCGCGACGCGCACGGAAAGGTTGGTGTCCCTGCCGTCGCTACGCTAACCTTAAAGCTCGACAGCATGGATTAGCGGAGGAATCCTGTCGTTCGAGTTGTACCGTCCTTCGGAAGGGACGTAAAGCCGGTGGTCCCCTCGGTGCTTTTCGACAGGAGTAGGCTACGTGCCGGCACCGGGTTTCCCCTCCTCCCTTCTAGGCATAGGTTAGGTTCATCATCACCCTTTCATTTACCGACGCTATTAGACCAGCGCCAAAGGGCCAGTTCTCAAAACAGTGCGTCGTTAAACACCAGTTATCAATCAATCATTACTAAGTTAACCTCAAAGCCGTCAGGTACATAACCTATAAGCTTTCCGGCTTGTTGCAGCCAAAGTGACACCTCTCGGGACAAATGTGATGTTCAGCGCACCTATTTCTTGTAACGGATTCAACCCCGCATCAAAGAAAAAGAACTGAGACTGACAAAAATATTACATATCTTGGAAAACAGCTTGGAAATCAGCTGGAGAAATTTCTAAATTACTGTGTTTGTTCTGACAACAACTCATTTATCTTCATCATACACCCTTACCAAAAAAAACTATATGTTTTTATGTTGTCTCAGACTGTTTAAAGCAACTGATTTCTTAGGTTGTTTTTAAGTCGTAAAAGAGTCTGGAATCTGAAAAATATGACCTTTTTTCGATCTGAAGACAACGCTTTTACGATCTCCCTCGATCGCTTTTGAGTCGTCTTTGGGTCGTCTATAGATCGGAAACCGGTCGTCAACGACTAGAGCCAACCAAAAGGTTGGAAAAGGATGACGAAAGGTGCGTATTTCGATCGCAATGACATCGGTCGAAGATAAAGTTTCTTTAGTTGCAAGAAAACTGAAAAAACGCTAAAAAATCGCAAAAAAACGTCATTAAAGCGCTATTTCCAAGAAAAGTGCTTAATATAAAAAATAAAATATGTACACAAACATTGAATCGTGAGGGTCAACATTCTGGAAAGTTTCGTCAAATTATAATCAGATGCTTGGCCTCTAGAGTGGAAAACGTGTTCTGGAAAAACTGAAAAATTTCGTAAAAACTTAATAACATAAATATTACTTGTCCGAATTGCTTCAAAAACGTGGCAGATCTAAGTTCAGAAAAAACGAAGGTACACAGCAATTTTCATCAAAACCCCCCCCCCCCCAAAAAAAAAAAAAAACATTCCAGATTTTGTTAGCAGTAAAGTGTAATTGAAGATTTCGCTTCACACGCTTTGCTCGTTACGCTAGTCAACAAGTATCTAATTGTCGGGTTGCCTGCTTGCGGCTTGTTCCAGCAATTCTTCATCGACCACTCGTCCAAGAGCACGAGCTTCATGGATCCCCGTCTGCCCCCCGGACCGCCGACCCCGGCATCGACCCAACACGAACCCGGGGCCACTTCCAGGGTGAGTCATGCCCAGAGCCGATAGGACCTTGAAAAATTTCAAACACTTGAAAATTTCCCAATTTTACAATAAATTCCGCTAAATAGACAAAGTATTCTTCTATAAAATAGACTTCATCATGTTCTTAGTAATGTGTCAAACGTTAACCCTTGTTCTCACGGTGACTACTGTAACGAATGTCTTACAAAATCGCTTGCATTGTTTGGGAGAAGTCACTGTCGTTAGAGAAGTCACTCGTCTTCTAGACAGTCTTACAAAATCGCACCCCTGGATATATCATGATTTAGTCACCGTGAAATTTTTGGAATATTTCAAAACTTAGAAATCGATTTAAAGATAAAGTTTTCAGTTGATGTGCATAAAAATTAAAATTAAAAACGTTAATAACATTTTTTTCTGATCTTCCAAACTTTGGCAGACTGTAAAATAGACCTGTCGTAATTTCGTGACGTTTTAAACCAGTTTTTCGTCAAAAGTTAGTGAATTTTGGCTGAACGGCGATGATTCTCGTTCCCATGCCAACGCTTAGATTGTTGGCTGACGAAGGCGTCTGCATTATTTTCCAGGCCCCGCCCCCGCCGCCCCGCCCCCCCTCGTCGTGTGGGTGCGGGGGTTCGAGGGGGGCCGCCCCTCCACCGGGGGCAGCCGGGTCCTCCGCCCCCCTCGAAGTTCCAGTCGCCTACAATGAAAAGGTAACTGCCACTTTAAGCTGTCTCACTTTTAAGCCTGGTTTGAGCCTAGTTTAATCCTGGTTTAAATAAATAGTATTAGAAATATAAATATGATATATATAAAAGTCATGTAAGCGGTTAATGCCACGAACTGGATCTATATTTAAGAAAGCCAACGTCTCTCAAGGTCAATGTCAGGCCTCGTCCTGCTTCTTCAGGGCAAAACTAATATCTGACAAAAAACAACCTTTTTTTGAAAAAATTATAAAAAAAACATCGTTAAACAGTCGCTAAACACCGAAACTCAACCCTTCATAAACCTTGCATTGTTTTTGCAGGTTGTTGCGTTTCTACGACAACCCAACATCGTGGACATCCTCAACGAACGACATCCTTTGGTCGGAAGCTGCGTCGCCCTCAGAGACAAGGTCAACTCGGTGCGGGTGCACGGAACCCAGGCTCTTGAAACTCTCAGCGGAGACGTGCAGCTCACAATCCTGCTCAGGTAAAGCTTGGATCACTACTTCGATGTTGTACTCTAAGAAGATAGGTAACATCAACATTCGCCATGGTGTGTCCACTGTCGTGTGCAGCGATTTGAGAATTCAAGATGGCCGACAAGCTTCGACTGCAGCAATTAACCATCTTACATTACGAAAGTATTCATTGGATGAGCGAGCGAAGCGAGCGAAATCCTTCAATTTCACAACATAGGGGAAAAAAAGCATTTGGATTTTTTTTTTTTTGTTTGCAACAAAAACGAGCAGGCCTACTTAAAGGTCACAGACCGTTACGAAATTTGGCAAAAACGTTCGTGGAGACTCAGCGAGGTGCTGTTTAGTTTTTGAGCAAAATCTGGCCAGCCATTTTTTTTTTATCAGCAAAAACCCGTTAATTTTTCAGTTTTTTGGTACTAGCTTCGTAACTAATTAACCGATCCGCACCAAATTTGGATTGAATATATATGATAACAAGTAAAACGAATTGCCTAAGATTCAGATTCGTGCATGAAGTATTTTGCTAATCAGAAAAAAATTACTTAATAATAATAAAATATACATGATCATGAAAGCACCGTTTTCAACAATATGATTGTCAAATGTTTTCCGTTTGGATTTCCTCAGGGAGATTACGGCTCGCTCATCCTGCAACGAGTGTAGGCGCTAGTAATCGTTTACCTAGTTATATTTTGATTTGAATTCCATAATGAGACTCCTTGATAATTTTAATTTGTCATAGAACTCGTCACAAGTAAATGTGTGAAATGTGATGCTACTTATCGACGTGGTGCTACTTATCGACGTGATGCTACTTATCGACGTGATGCTACTTATCGACGTGATGCTACTTATCGACGTGGTGCTACTTATCGACGTGATGCTACTTATCGACGTGATGCTACTTATCGACGTGATGCTACTTATCGACGTGATGCTACTTATCGACGTGGTGCTACTTATCGACGTGATGCTACTTATCGACGTGGTGCTACTTATCGACGTGGTGCTACTTATCGACGTGGTGCTACTTATCGACGTGGTGCTACTTATCGACGTGATGCTACTTATCGACGTGATGCTACTTATCGACGTGGTGCTACTTATCGACGTGATGCTACTTATCGACGTGATGCTACTTATCGACGTGGTGCTACTTATCGACGTGATGCTACTTATCGACGTGATGCTACTTATCGACGTGGTGCTACTTATCGACGTGATGCTACTTATCGACGTGATGCTACTTATCGACGTGATGCTACTTATCGACGTGATGCTACTTATCGACGTGGTGCTACTTATCGACGTGATGCTACTTATCGACGTGGTGCTACTTATCGACGTGGTGCTACTTATCGACGTGGTGCTACTTATCGACGTGGTGCTACTTATCGACGTGATGCTACTTATCGACGTGATGCTACTTATCGACGTGGTGCTACTTATCGACGTGGTGCTACTTATCGACATGGTGCTACTTATCGACGTGATGCTACTTATCGACGTGATGCTACTTATCGACGTGATGCTACTTATCGACGTGATGCTACTTATCGACGTGACGCTACTTATCGACGTGATGCTACTTATCGACGTGGTGCTACTTATCGACGTGACGCTACTTATCGACGTGGTGCTACTTATCGACGTGATGCTACTTATCGACGTGATGCTACTTATCGACGTGATGCTACTTATCGACGTGATGCTACTTATCGACGTGATGCTACTTATCGACGTGATGCTACTTATCGACGTGATGCTACTTATCGACGTGATGCTACTTATCGACGTGATGCTACTTATCGACGTGACGCTACTTATCGACGTGACGCTACTTATCGACGTGATGCTACTTATCGACGTGATGCTACTTATCGACGTGATGCTACTTATCGACGTGACGCTACTTATCGACGTGATGCTACTTATCGACGTGATGCTACTTATCGACGTGATGCTACTTATCGACGTGACGCTACTTATCGACGTGATGCTACTTATCGACGTGACGCTACTTATCGACGTGACGCTACTTATCGACGTGACGCTACTTATCGACGTGATGCTACTTATCGACGTGATGCTACTTATCGACGTGACGCTACTTATCGACGTGATGCTACTTATCGACGTGACGCTACTTATCGACGTGATGCTACTTATCGACGTGATGCTACTTATCGACGTGATGCTACTTATCGATGTGATGCTACTTATCGACGTGATGCTACTTATCGACGTGACGCTACTTATCGACGTGACGCTACTTATCGACGTGGTGCTACTTATCGACGTGATGCTACTTATCGACGTGATGCTACTTATCGACGTGATGCTACTTATCGACGTGATGCTACTTATCGATGTGATGCTACTTATCGACGTGACGCTACTTATCGACGTGACGCTACTTATCGACGTGATGCTACCCGATCGACGTGATGCTACTTATCGACGTGATGCTACTTATCGACGTGATGCTACTTATCGACGTGACGCTACTTATCGACGTGATGCTACTTATCGACGTGATGCTACTTATCGACGTGATGCTACTTATCGACGTGACGCTACTTATCGACGTGATGCTACTTATCGACGTGACGCTACTTATCGACGTGACGCTACTTATCGACGTGACGCTACTTATCGACGTGATGCTACTTATCGACGTGATGCTACTTATCGACGTGACGCTACTTATCGACGTGATGCTACTTATCGACGTGACGCTACTTATCGACGTGATGCTACTTATCGACGTGATGCTACTTATCGACGTGATGCTACTTATCGATGTGATGCTACTTATCGACGTGATGCTACTTATCGACGTGACGCTACTTATCGACGTGACGCTACTTATCGACGTGGTGCTACTTATCGACGTGATGCTACTTATCGACGTGATGCTACTTATCGACGTGATGCTACTTATCGACGTGATGCTACTTATCGATGTGATGCTACTTATCGACGTGACGCTACTTATCGACGTGACGCTACTTATCGACGTGATGCTACCCGATCGACGTGATGCTACTTATCGACGTGATGCTACTTATCGACGTGACGCTACTTATCGACGTGATGCTACCCGATCGACGTGATGCTACTTATCGACGTGATGCTACTTATCGACGTGACGCTACTTATCGACGTGACGCTACTTATCGACGTGACGCTACTTATCGACGTGATGCTACTTATCGACGTGATGCTACTTATCGACGTGATGCTACCCGATCGACGTGATGCTACTTATCGACGTGATGCTACTTATCGACGTGATGCTACCCGATCGACGTGATGCTACTTATCGACGTGATGCTACTTATCGACGTGATGCTACTTATCGACGTGATGCTACTTATCGACGTGATGCTACCCGATCGACGTGATGCTACTTATCGACGTGATGCTACTTATCGACGTGATGCTACTTATCGACGTGATGCTACTTATCGACGTGATGCTACTTATCGACGTGATGCTACTTATCGACGTGATGCTACTTATCGACGTGATGCTACCCGATCGACGTGATGCTACTTATCGACGTGGTGCTACTTATCGACGTGGTGCTACTTATCGACGTGACGCTACTTATCGACGTGATGCTACTTATCGACGTGATGCTACTTATCGACGTGATGCTACTTATCGACGTGATGCTACTTATCGACGTGACGCTACTTATCGACGTGATGCTACTTATCGACGTGATGCTACTTATCGACGTGATGCTACTTATCGACGTGATGCTACTTATCGACGTGATGCTACTTATCGACGTGATGCTACTTATCGACGTGACGCTACTTATCGACGTGATGCTACTTATCGACGTGATGCTACTTATCGACGTGATGCTACTTATCGACGTGATGCTACTTATCGACGTGATGCTACTTATCGACGTGGTGCTACTTATCGACGTGATGCTACTTATCGACGTGATGCTACTTATCGACGTGATGCTACTTATCGACGTGATGCTACTTATCGACGTGATGCTACTTATCGACGTGATGCTACTTATCGACGTGATGCTACTTATCGACGTGACGCTACTTATCGACGTGATGCTACTTATCGACGTGATGCTACTTATCGACGTGATGCTACTTATCGACGTGATGCTACTTATCGACGTGATGCTACTTATCGACGTCTACTTCTTAACGTGATTAATTACCAATCAAACACCTGACTCGGTGCGAAGGTGCTTAAAGAAGCTCTTCGATTTGATTATTAGATTTTATACGTTGTCGAGTCTACCAATCAAAGTGACCCAAATCATCCTGTACGAAATGTCAGAAAAAGCTACAAATCTATTTAAAAAGGACCGCAGTCCCAATTTTACCGATGCCGAGCAAAGAATGCTTGCAGGTGAAGTGGCAAAGAGAAGCGTTATCATTAATGGTGAGCTGTCAACAACATTGGAAAATCTGCTCAAGTCCATAATGGCTGACAGTTTAAACTAGACTTGTACCCGCCTCGGAGGTGGTATAACTTTAGCTCTGGGTAAAGTGAGGTACAAGCGTTCGTGAAGTGTCCTTATACCTTGTACCCTCCTACACCCCCTTAGCCCTCGCTGTACCCTGTTCGTGAATTGTCCTTATACCTTGTACCCTCGTACACCCCCTTAGCCCTCGCTGTACCCTGTTCGTGAAGGGTCCTTATACCTTGTACCCTCGTACACCCCCTTAGCCCTCGCTGTACCCTGTTCGTGAAGGGTCCTTATACCTTGTACCCTCGTACACCCCCTTAGCCCTCGCTGTACCCTGTTCTTGAAGTGTCCTTATGCCTTGTACCCTCCTATACCCCCTTAGCCCTCGCTGTACCCTGTTCGTGAAGGGTCCTTATACCTTGTACCCTCCTATACCCCCTTAGCCCTCGCTGTACCCTGTTCGTGAAGGGTCCTTATACCTTGTACCCTCCTATACCCCCTTAGCCCTCGCTGTACCCTGCAATTGAATTGTCCTTGTACCTTGTACCCTCCTATACCCCCTTAGCCCTCGCTGTACCCTGTTCGTGAATTGTCCTTTTACCTTGTACCCTCCTATACCCCCTTAGCCCTCGCTGTACCCTGTTCGTGAAGGGTCCTTATACCTTGTACCCTCCTATACCCCCTTAGCCCTCGCTGTACCCTGTTCTTGAAGTGTCCTTATGCCTTGTACCCTCCTATACCCCCTTAGCCCTCGCTGTACCCTGTTCGTGAAGGGTCCTTATACCTTGTACCCTCCTATACCCCCTTAGCCCTCGCTGTACCCTGTTCGTGAAGGGTCCTTATACCTTGTACCCTCCTATACCCCCTTAGCCCTCGCTGTACCCTGCAATTGAATTGTCCTTGTACCTTGTACCCTCCTATACCCCCTTAGCCCTCGCTGTACCCTGTTCGTGAATTGTCCTTTTACCTTGTACCCTCCTATACCCCCTTAGCCCTCGCTGTACCCTGTTCGTGAAGGGTCCTTATACCTTGTACCCTCCTATACCCCCTTAGCCCTCGCTGTACCCTGTTCTTGAAGTGTCCTTATGCCTTGTACCCTCCTATACCCCCTTAGCCCTCGCTGTACCCTGTTCGTGAAGGGTCCTTATACCTTGTACCCTCCTATACCCCCTTAGCCCTCGCTGTACCCTGTTCGTGAATTGGCCCCGAGGTGCGATTTAATAAAATACCCATCGAAATAAGAAATTGTTCCGCTGTAAGAACTTTCAAGGCCGTCTTTCGAGATTGGCTTACGACTAAAACGAACTACGAAATTATTGTGGTTTCTCTCTAATTTAATGTCACATTTTGTTTTGTTTATTTGGGACATACCATGTGTGATGTCCGTATCCAAACAGGACTTGTTTTCCTGATTAACTGTGTGATTGATTATATGTATGAGAAATCA